>CAUYQG010206488.1:0-47989 GCA_963574415.1 Tarsius wallacei | reverse complement strand
CACGCCCGGCTAATTTTTTTGATTTATTGTAGAGATGAGGTTTTGCCTGCCCAGGCGGGTCTCGAACCCGCGGGCTCAGGCAATCCACTCACCTCAGCCTCCCAAGGCACGGGATTACAGGCTGAGCCACCGAGCCCGGCTCATGCATTTCTTAAGGGGATAAAAAGGATCAATGAATTGAACTTTGGCAAATTTAAGTTTCTTATACATTAACTAGTTCCTCCAAAATCTATCTCAACCTCCCTCATTCGTCTCTGACAATTCTTCACCTATTGTCAGATCTCTCATTATTGATCCTACCCCACCCCCACCACTCAACTAAGTTTGTTCCTTTTTCTGTATTTGCTCAACTTTTTTTAACCTAAATTTTTATCCCTCATGATCTTGTGGCTCTGACTTATTTTACATATTCTCTGTAACTCTTTCCCCAATAATCTCTAGAAAACACAGGTATTTTCCTTTCTTTTATTTGCATTATAGGAAATATTTATTGAGTGCATATTTTATGTCAATATTATGTGCTGTGAAGAACATAAAGGTAAGTTAGTGTTTTATTCTCAAAGAGCTTACAACTTAAAGTAGAAACCAGTTAGATAGACAAGTATGCCAATGAGGCATGGTGAAAAACGTGCTAAATCAAGGTTGAAACCCTGTAGTTTGGGACCCCTAAGGAAAACAGGGACTGACAGTGACTAGAGAGATAAGAGAGACAACAAAAGAGATTACATTTGAACTGAGCTTTAGTGGATGCGAATGGTCTTTGGTTTCTGATTGCATTCAGCACTTGTACCTTGTGCTGTGGTATTTAATTATGCACAGCGTGACAGTCTTTTAAAACACATAATTTATTTCATGTCCAATTTTAGTAACTGTGGGTGGGTCTGGTCTCCCTGGAAGAGAGTCAACTCCCTTTGTACAAGCTGTGTCATCTTTTTCTCTCGTATTCCTCAGGTATGCAGTATGTGCTCAATTAATCCTGGCTGGGTCATGAACACATCATCATGATGACATATCTCAAGTGTTTGTGATTACTGCAAACAATCAGAAGTTGAAGGACCCTAGACCTTCTTTAAAACAGAGTATGGAACTTCACAGCAACCTGGATGGACCTAGAGTCTGTAATACGAAGTGATCTTTCACAGAAACGAAGAACGGAGTATCACATGTTCTCACTCATAAGCAGACCTTGAACAATTATCGTAATAGTATAAGAAAAGGATTGGCAGTAGCAGGAAAAGATGTGGGGAAATGGGTTTGGCAGTAGTGGGAACCTGCCTGGGGAAGGGAGGCATACCTCATCAACAAGAGTACCTGCATAATGAACATTTGTATACCTAATCCTGAATTGTACCCCACATCTTTAAAATAAAAAATTAAAAAGAAATAAAGTAAAATAAAACAGAGTATGTTGTACAGAATTATAATTATAGTCAATGTGATGCTTTTTTATAAATACAACTGTCCTCCGAAGCCATTTCACCACTAGAGTCTGCCTAATGCCTCCACAGAACTCCCTGCAGAGGACTCTTTAGAGACATTGAGATCTAGAAACTTAAATTTAGAACCAAAGTAATCTGATGTTGGTGGCTATATATCAATCTCTTCCAGAACACAGCTAACTCTGCCATATGGTCTAGCATCAAAAGGGAGGAGCCTTCACACCAAGTGGATAAGACCCACATGGGAAATGTGGGCCTTTGATTTCTATTTTCCCCATGAACTTGATATTCAGATAATGCTTGTTCTGTTCATGGTCTCAGGAAACTTTGGCTTCTTGAATGATGGTTTGCCCTAGGAATTGTTATAGCTGATCTTCTTGTTTGTAGGAATTGATGAGAAGAATGGGTCAACCATTCACAGGCAACCCAAATCATGAGGCAATCAGTACTCCAGGGGCTTCACATTTGGAGGACAGTGCCACATTAATCTCTTGCTGGATGCAGTTTTCTTCTCAGGTGGCTCCGTGCCTGTGTCACCTCCCTCAACCTTTAGAAGTCAACAAAACCAGAATCTTGGTTTATCAGACATCGCCACATGTTGATTCTTTCTGTCTCTCCCCCTTACACAAGGTGACAGAATCGAGGGCTGGTCACTTGAATGTCCCTGTGTGGCATAACTTTCAAGATTTTAGCTATCACTGTCATGCAGCAATGCCCTTTGGATCAGGAAAACCTCACTGTCTAAGGACTTGATTTTCCGGACTGCTAGCTTGTGTTCAAGGATGTTAGTTTCCCAAGCATGGCACTAAGCAGTTTTAGGAAATGCTGATACAACTGTAGCAATTTTCCCCAATTTGTTCCTGACAAAGAACTCTCTTCAAAATTGAGTTGGCTTCTTTTCTTTTATTCGAAAATGCTGGTAAACACAATTAGCCTCATTAACCTCAGTTTCTGTTTCATAACCGAAAATTAGCCTACAATCACTGGGTTGCTGGAAAGCACAGTCGTAATTAGTCTTTAAATGACTGATATGAAAAATCTGCCTCTTCTTTAATTTCTCTGACATCTAAGTGCATATGAAAACATGTCTGAACTCTCCTACATTGGCACTGGGGACGGGAGTAAAAATAAATCAGGGATTTAAATCAAGGATCTCAAGCTGAGGCATGAAAACCGATATTCTTGTGCCTGGAAATTGGAGACGAGGAGGCATTTGCTGGGGAGGTGATGAGGAGAAAATACATACTATGAAGTCTATTCTCAACACTATGAAGTCTATTCTAACATGTCCAAAGAGGGTGGCTGCTGACACTATCATCCACAGGCAAAGTCATATGATTATTTGAGAAAAAGAGTGGAGAAAAGTACTTGTTCTCTTGGCACAGGTGAAAAAGGCCGATTTCAGCCCTTGAAATGAATGTGGTATACCAGCTTTCACAACAATACTCTTTGTGGGCAAGATAAGAAAGTCACATTTCCTTAACAGTCTTGACACTTGTTTCTTTCTCAGGCTAGCACTTGAAGACTGAACTTCCAAGCTTTGTGATCAGAAAGCTGGAATCATGAGTTTAATCAAGAAATTCTATAGCCATTGACCCTCCAGTGGCTAGTAGACCAAAGAAAATGTCCGATGCAGGAAAGATGAGAATACTCATTTTCTTTAGCTCAACAGATAACCTGCTAAGACAAGGAAAAGTAATTTGAAGTAGTTCAACCAGGTCTTTGGGTCTAAGTTTAACAGAGCATGGTCTGGGGAGCTGTGACAGGCATCCATTTGTCGAGTCCATAAATCTGGGCTAGTGACTGAGTGTCTTATTCCATTCAGACTGCTATAACAGAATATCATAGACTGGGGAACTCATAAACAAAAGAAATGCATTTTTTACAGTTATAGAGGCTGCAAAGTTTAAGATCAAGGCAGGTTCAATGTCCCAGAAAAATCCACTTCCTAGTTTATAGATAACCATCCTCTTGCTGTGTCCTCGCATGGAGGAAGGGGTGAGGGAGCTCTTTGTGGTTTCTTTTATAAGGGCACTAACTCCATGAAGACTCTGCCTTCATTCCCTAATCACCTTCCAAAGGCCTCACCTCCTAATATCATCACTCTGGGGGTTAGGATTTTAACATACGTTTTGGGGAGACAAAAGTCTTCAGCCTGTAGCATACACACTAATGTGTGCCCTTCTATATTGTTTGCTTTTGGAATGGCATAATAAAGATGAATATCTTAAATATTAGATTCCTTAATGTAGACATGGTTCCTTTCTTTTGTTCCTCCACCCTCTCCCACACTGCTTTGTTCTCTTAACTTCCACCAAAAGTTCTTAATTTCCAAATTGTTTCTCTATAGACCTAGATGATGGCTCCTGGCATACACATGCTCAAGGACTCTGAATTGTTTCCCTGTCCGTGTGGATTCTGGCTGGAGGGCTGTGAAATGAAGCTGAGTTGTTCTGTCTCGGTGCCCAAACTGCAAATGAGAAATCTTATAACTCAAATTGAAGTTCTCCTGAGTTGCCCCCTGCACCTCTTATCAATTCCCATAATAGTAAAATATAATAGTCACTAAATCAGGAGATAATGCAGGGCAGTAAAGTAACTTTTATTACACACTTGAGGCATTGGGTGCAAATAAAGTAATGAGAAGAAATTAATATTATTTCCTCTGTGCTCATTGAAGAGAGTGGTGTGTGACACTTGGCTAGGTAGCAATATCTTTGAAACATCTTTTGTGTTCTCTTCAGCATTGTTTATGTGAGAGGCTCTGTTTATGCAGCAGTCAGGCTGGAAATGGTCATGCAGTTGGGCAAGATAACTGGATCTAATTACTTAGAGTCTTCTCATACAAGTGTCTGAGTTGAAAATCCTGTTTTAAGAATTCCCAGGAATGTGCCATTTAGGAACTGCTGTCTTCCAAAGAATGACACTGAGCCTCTTGCTAGTAGAAACATGTTCTTGCTTCACTGTTCCCCACCCTAGTCCACTCTCTCTGGCTTCACAGCCGTGTGCTTTCTCCATTTTACTTTCTGTTTATGTCAGACAAGCATCACCCATCCTACAGAAAGAGGAAAGAGCTCAGGGGTGGTTATTTTGACAAGACATTCAGGATAGAGATCTCTCTCTTCCCCTGGCATTCACTTCTTGCGTGTTTCTTTTGGGTAATTAAACAGAAAGGTCACCTAGCATTCTGGCAATAACAGGAAGCAGGAGGGGGGACATAAAGTAAAAGCAAACAATCAATATGAAGAAGTCAACACCGTGTTTTTGTTTTTCTTTCAGTTTCTCTGGAAAGGGATTAGTTATTTATTGATTATTCATATGCCACCTACTTCCCCAAAGATCTTTGAAGCAGTCCAATTTGATAGCACCTTGGTAACATCTGCATGTTCCTAAATTTAATTTCTTGGCGCAACAACAAGCCAATACAAAAAGCCTGGTTTAAGTGCCTCTAAGTTGCACTGAAATAAAAAAAATTTGCTTCAGCTAAAACACCTGTATTTTATTCCAGTTTTCTATTCCACCATCCAATCATGTTATTTTTCGTTTCAAGAAAGAATTATCTTTCTTGCTCTGCTCAGATGCATGTGTTGAAACAGAAGCAATGACAAGATTTGACTCTTTCTGTTTCTTACACCTTCTTGGCCCAGACCAGTGAGGAGTGCAATCTATATTTCCATAGGCCGAGCATAGACGCTGTGGCAGAACAAACCCTCTTTCAATGGGGTAACTTATCTAGAGGATGGTCACTCTCTGGATCAGTTCTTCTAGTTGCTATCTTGACAGTAGTCATTTTGAAATTCTGAGCTTTTTTCATTAAATTGGGATGTTGCCATTCTGTGAACATGCCTTGGGCTTTCTCAATCCATGGTATTATTTATGCTATTTATTTGGCTTGAAGCTCTCTCTATTTAAATTGATGGTTACAATCCTCTTCATTCTTCAAGGCTTATTGAAAGACTACAGTTTCTTGAAGCCTTGGGTATTAGTTATCAATTGTTATACAACAAATAACCAAACACTGGTAACACAGAGAAGTGAACATTTATTTTTATCTCACAAGTCTGCATGGTTTTTATAGTCTCAGATGGTTAACCCATGCATCTGCAGACAGCTATGTGATAGCAGGAAGGTCTCCTGATCTTGGCTCTCTCACATGTAAGAAGGTTGGCTGGCTATGAGGTGACCTAGGATGGGCTTAGTTGGGACAAATATGCTTTCTACCACATGACCTCTCATTCTCTAGCAGGTTAACTTGAGCTTAGTCTCATGGCAGCAACAAGCTTTCGAGAGATAGAGAAAACAGCAAGGCCCACTGGAGTTTAGGCTGAAGCTGGCACGCCATTGCTTCTGCTGTTTTCTGTTGACCAAAGCCAGTCATAAGTCCAACTCAGCTTCAAGGCTTAGGGAACTAGACCCTACCCTTCAATGAGAGAAACTGAAAAATCATATCACAAAGTGTGTGTGTGAGAACAATGAATTGCAGAAATTTTTGCAGTTATTCCACTACAAGTTTTCTGGTTACTTGGTTTGAAGTAGTTTTCAACTGTGACTTAATTTTACTTTTTTGAAAACAATTAAAAATAGGGTATTATTTTTACACATCTCCCTTTATGACTTCCTTAAAGTCAGAAGCTATGTCTCATTTATTGTTTGGGCCTCACATTGCTCAATACAGTTACACATTAGGCATTTTTCAGGATAGAAACATTCTAAAAATAAGGCAAGATAAAAAACATAAGCACACAGACTTTTAAGTCTGGTGGAAATTCAAAAGTTTATCTGTTCCATCACCCTGTCTTATAGTGCATAATGGAAAGCCAACAAAAAATGGAAGGCCAATAAAAAAAGTAACCTGAAAATACAGAAAAGTCCCTTCCTGATTCAATACCTATTGCAAAGTGTACACTATCCATGCACCCTAACACTCCAGCTTTAATTTTCCAATATCTTAGCAGATGGAGAACAGCCATTTTCCTGTCTTCATCTTTTCACTGTCTGCTTTCTCTTCTCACTATGATTCAACTATACACTTCATCGGTGACAATGACATCTGCTTAGCGTTCAAAATTTGGAACAGCGCCTGAGCATTGCAAACAGTGGCTTGCTCAGTAACTGCTTTTTGAATACGTAGATGCAGGAGGGAATTCCTTCGATTTTAGAGTCTAATCAAAGGTGTTCCAGGAGAACCACTACGTGATCTTACAGGGGATTTTGGTTTCTCTGGTGTCTTTTCTTGTCTTCTATCCGTGGCTCCCGAGTCCACCTCAGAACTTTATAGCATGCTGAGGACCCATCTGCTCAGCAGCTTTTGGCCAGAGTTGTTTTTGGGTGACAAAGCAGGTTCAGTGCAAGGGGTAAATTCTGTTCTGAAAGAGAAACGGAAGAGTGGATTTTATATCGATTCAGTCATATTAAGAGCTCTCCACTTTACTGAATGGAATTCAATTAATATTTCAGGTTTTTAATGAGATTTATTCTCACTGTGGCTTTTGCTGTCACTATTTATTTGAGTCCTAAGCATGGCATATAGAACTTTTATAATCAGTGTATATCTCCATGGTGCTACTGATTTGGTTTAATTCCCCAGTAAAACCACTGAGAAAGAAGGGCCTGTTTATTCTTTCACTGGAAAACAGTTTTTAAGGAAAGCCATATTTAACCCATAATCTTATGCCCTTTATTGTTAGTTGCAGTCTAGTATATTCTTAATCTCAGATTACAATATAACTTCAATACAATAAAATTACAATACAATACAATTTCAAGTTCACCCTGATATAATGGACATTGGCAACTCAGAAGTGGGGAGGACAAGAATGAAAAGTTACTTATTGGGTACAATGTACACTGTAAAGATGATGGGTACACTGAAATCCCAGACTTCACCACTATACAGTTCATCCATATCACCAAAAACCACTGCACCCCTAAAGTTACTGAAATAAAAAATAATATTTGAGAAAAAAAAGATTCATCCTGAATCATTCTCTTTGAATCAGCTGCCATGATTTGACCATGGCTTTGTGACTTTAGGCCTTCTGGCCATTTATCCTAGCTCCCAACATGTCTCCATCAATAGAGATAAACTAATTGACTGCCATATCAGGCTTCTTACTTTTCAAGATGATCTACTACTCTCTAAGACTGAGAAGATTCTGTCTTTCCTGAATTTGAGTCTTGCTTGAAACTTGGTTTTTATATCAGAAGGGTATAAATTTGTACTTTGTCTTATAAAAAGGTTTTTTTAAAAAAATCCCCCTCTCTAAAATCATTCATTTTCTTTTCTATAGCCCGAGTCTATTTGAAAATTCATATAGTTCTCTCCTAAGACTGACTGGAAATGGTTACCAGACCTGCAGATTTATAGCCTGCTTCAGCAGGAAAGATTGGGTTTCACAAAACCCTTTTGGATGAAAGTTCAAAACCCAGCTTAGGCAAAGTGGAGCCTATTTTGACCCACATAAACTGGAGACAATTACATGCAGGGACTTGATCATTATCAAGTATCTCCAATTCCTAAATAAATATAAATATATATATATAAATGACATAGAACTTGGTAAGGATGAAGCAAGAAGAAACTTTATTCTTCTCCGTCACTCTCCTGCAAACCCATTCTGTTGACTGTTATCCCCACTGGTCAAATCTCCTGCAGGATCCAGAGGTTTTGCAGTTTCTTTCAGGAGATAAAATGTCCAGCCAAGCCTAATAACAAAACTCTAAATTCTCATTCAGATTAAAAATGTTTCCCCATTTCCAAATGAAACATGTAGAAGGTCTGGAAAGACATATGGTCCTTTTTCTCTCCTCCTTCCCCCCTTTCTATCTTTTGATAAACTGAGCCCGAGGTATAATAAGTATAAAAGAAAAAAAGTGCACAGTTGGTATCATTGGTACTTGGGATTGGTATTTTCTGGGTGTGGTCAGTGTAAATTTACTGGTTCTTTTGCTTATGGGACATGTCTGTGGTTTCCTTAGGTCGTTTACCCATCAGGCCTCAAACTGCAATTCCCTGAAGCAGAACAGGCTGTCTCTCACTGGACACTGATAGAATCCCATCAGCCCTAGACTTTCAGGAGTCCATGCTTTATGTCCACTCCTGAGCAGAGGCAGAGGGGGCCTCATCCCTGGGCCCTGCCCTTAAGAAGGAGCTAGCTATATGGCTCTGCTCTGGCTAATCCCCTTCTTAGGGCAAGGGGTCAGCGGAACCAGGGGCATATGGCATGTGGTCTAGCCCCTCTCCTCACTTTCAGACCATGCTCCTGGTACCCAGGACCCCAGTCTCCTGTCCAATGTACCTGAACCTGCTTCTAGGGATTGAGTAAGCATCTTGCCTGTGTCTACACTCCTGAGGGAATACTGCTTCTAGTGTTCATACCCTTGACCCAAGGGGCAGCTGTTTGTGGACACAGAATGGAGCTTGGATATGCAGCTGGGGTATCCACAAGTAAGCCAAGTCCTGTTATAATGAGGGATGGAGTCAGGGGTGGTGGAGAAGGAGAGGAGAAGGGAGCATCATCAAGGGCAAGAGAGCAAAAGTAGAGAGCTGGGTCTCCCATACATCACATTCTAGCATGGGATTCTGTGATGTCTGACAATTCCAAATTCAAACTCAGGCTTCAAGGTACTGACAAGGCACATTTGTCAAGATAAGGGGATGGAACATATTTCATTTATATTAGTTAGCTTGATGTATAACTTTTAAATGTTTCGACATATGTTATGTGGACCCAAGGCCCCAAAATTTTCAAAGGTCAGGCAGAATTGAATCTGTCTGTTGGGTTTCCTCACCTTACAAACAGTGTTTTTCTTTATAGTTCCTAGGAGATGACCTAGTCTGGCTCCATACCATTTCTGACCCACAAGAAACACCCATTTACCCACCTGGGTGGAAGCACATCTATCCCTCATGCAGGCCTCTTCTCTCTTTCTTCGCCCCTCAGGCTGATAGAGCCACAGTTTCTTGTTTTCATTTTTTTTTTTTTAAGGTTTGGATTGGGTGCTGTCCTCTTTCTCCCTCAAATTCTGAAGGACAAATAACAAACTTTCTGAGTGATTGATTATTTTAAAGCCTTTCTCATTTGGCTTAAAAACAGGGAGGGGGTGGGCTTGTTGGCTCAGCCTATAATCCTAGCACTTTGGGAGGCTGAGGCAGTGGATTGCCTGAGCCCGCGGGGTTCGAGACCAGCCCGGGCAACTTGGCGAGACCTCATCTCTACACTAAATTAAAAATTAGCTGGGTGTGGTAGTACGCGCCTATAGCTCCAGCTACTTGGAAGGCTGAGGCAGAAGGATCGCTAGAGCCCAGCAGGTCAACGCTGGGGTGGCTGTGAGTGAGCCACTGCACTCTGACAGAGTAAGACTCCAATTAAAAAAAAGGGGGGGGGGGAAGCACCTCTATCCTCACAGGGGAGATTTGGAGGGAATATGTGGCACCCCAACTCTCTCCAAACATATCTACACTATACTTTTATAGCTTTATTGAGGCATAATTGATGTACCAAAAAAGCTGCACATGCTTAAATTGTATAATTTGATGAATTCATTATATGCAAACATTTATAACCATAGTGATGATCAAAATATGACATATCCATCACCCCAAAAGTTTCCTCATGACCCTCAATGGTCCCTCCTACCTTAACCCCTGTCCCTAGGCAACTACTGATCTACTTTCTTAGTTTCTTCATTTTCTAGACTTTTGTGTAAATGGAATCAGTCTGCCATTTTTTTATTGGCCTCTTTCATTCAAAATAATTTTTCTGAGAGTCATCTAGGTTGTGTGTTTAAAAGTTTGTCTCTTTCTATTGCTGAGTAGTCTTGCATTGCACGGAAGTACCACACTTCTACTTGAGTTGTTCCCAGTGTGGGGTTGTTATATGTAAATCTGCTCTGAGCATTCAGGTTCAAGTCTTTGTGCAAAAACATGCTTTAATTTCTTCTGGATAAATACCTAGAAATGGAATGGTTGGGTTGCTTGGTGGCTATAGGGTTAACAGTTTAAGAAAATGCTAAAGTGTTTTCCAGTGATTGTACCGTTTTTACATCCCCAGCAGCAGTGTTCAGGGATCCCAGTCACTGCACACCCTCACCAGTGCTTTAATTTGTAAAACGCTCAGTGTCTTAATTCATCTTCTTCCTTGTTCAGCTTAGACAAGGATCATCAACTCATATTGGCAAAAATATTTTTTAATCCCTTGGGCTTAGGGTCTCCACAAAATGGGGCAAGGGAATCCTTGCACCTATTTTATTAAAATAAAGTTTTGTGGCCTCTGCTGAAACTTAGAGAAATAGGAGAAGTCACCCCTTGCATTATTTTCATGTTGCAAGTCATATTCATGGGTGGACATATGGGTTCATTCACCTACCCAGCTTTCACGGCCAAACTGGAACCCTGATACTCACCAGCCACTCTTCTCATTTTCCCAGCTTCTCCACCAAAGGGTGCTTTCATTCTTTAGTTCTAATTTGAAAAGACTCAAGGCTGTACTGTGATTGCCCTTGTTTAAGCTACATTCCCACTCTTGGTGTCTTTGTTTTTTTTCTCAAAGCAGAGCCTCATATAAGGGTTTGAGTGCATACTGTTTGGTTTGTTTGGGGTGATCTCTGGGAGCTATAGCGAGGGAGTGAAACAGTAAGGCAAGAAGAAGGTCAGTACCGAGAGTGGTCATGAGCCATTACCAGCTGTGTTCATTTCTGCTGGGGACCCTCTGAGAGAGGTATGAAATACATCTCAGAATTGCTTCCTTTGAGGGATGTGGACACTAGCATGTTCTGCCACCATCTTCCATCCTCACTTGAGGGTCACATCAGGGGCCCTATGTCTCAAGCACTTTGCTGCCTGGACACTCTTCCTGAACATGCTCTGCAGCCAAAGTCTTGCTCAGACAGGGCTGCAGGGGGCCATCCATTTGAAGGGGAACTGTCTGCCAGAGTCTTTGGGGTAAACTGAGTGGTTGCAGACAGGCTACTGCTGCAGCTGCTACATCTGGATATTGGGGTAATATGATTTGCATCCTATACTAGGACCATCTGGTTGGAATAGGTAGAGGGAGAAAGAGACCAGAGAAAACACACCTCATAGAAGAAGGGGTAGGGGTGGTCCTTGGTACATTCATTGGTGTTGGGGGGAGTTCCACAGAAACAATTTAAATTACTGACTAAAATCTTTGCAACAGTTCATTTCAAAATATTTTAACATGAAATTCTAAAAGGTAGCCTTAATGTAACTTTTTACTCTATAATTATTTATTTCTTACACTTTTCCAGAGATTTCACCTAGTGATATAGACCTCTCTCTTTTTCTTTATTTGCCTTTATCCTCTAAGGGAAACTTACTCTTCAGATAGTTAAAACAACATTTATTGAGCAACTGCTATATAACGGGCACTTGTTTCAGGTACTGAGGATCCAAAGATGAAGGCCCTCAAGCTGTGCAGGGTATATTCTGTGTGTCTTCCCACTAGTGGGATCAGAAGCCCGCAGTTCCCAACTAAGAATGTCAGTCAAGACCTTCCCTCTTTCTTCATGCTCCCTCTGATTCCAGAATGCTGTTTTGAGCACTGCGTGTTCATCTATTCACAGAGTAAGATATTGAACAGCTTCAGTCTTGTCTTTAGGATGCAATTTCAAAGGGAAATGCTTCTACTTTTTTCCTTCCACTTTTGAACTCTAGGCTATAGTGTTTCCAAATCTTATGCTTCCATTATACTACATTCCAGGTAGTATAATTCTTATATTATCAACTGTGTGTATCCCTTGCTTTTTCTAGCTGTGCTTTTTTTCCCCTCCTGGAATTTATATTTCTGTCTCCCATCTGCTAGCATTTTTCATGAACTTCCAGGCACAGAATTTATTTCAATTTTCTGTAATCTCATTGTCTAACATCAATAAATAATCCACCGTTCTCTATGAGGCCCTGCTAACCTTTTGCTTCTTATCAACTTGACATATTTTTACGTTTTGTCTTTAGTTTTTACATGTTTTTGCTTTAGTTCCCTGGTCTGGCCTCCTTTCCCCCTGTTTTGCATCTTGGCTATCTGGTGATGGTTTTTCAGCCATGGACTCTTTTTCACCATCCACTGACCTGTCCCCCTGCCTCTCAGGGCTGCTGTCTGCTCAGCTACTTGGCTGGCAGTGTCTCTTAGACTCGGGCTTATTTACCCACTTACGTGCCCTTCTCCTCCTGCTTCTCTGGCCTGTGCCCACTGAATTCCATTCTCTTACCTGACCCTTCCAGATGAAATTTTCCGAAATTCAGAAGCCTCTTCACCCAGCCAGTCCGTCATTAGTGTCCATCACCCACTTACTGCACTGGAACAGTGCGAGCTGACAAGAGGGTTGGGTTTGTTGGATAATACTATAAGAAATGCTGGCAATACCTTAAGGCCTTTCCTCAGGCAAAGTTGACCCCTCTGCTCCCCTACTCCCCACCTCCTCTGTTGGTTGCTGTGAGCCTATTTCTGCCATACTAAGAGATTTGTTTGATATTTTACTTTGATATTTACAAACTTATAGAAAAGTTTTCAGAAGAATACACAAACCTCCCATGTACTCTTATTCCTCAGTCTTCTTTGAACTCCATGACCTTGATATCTTCAAAGATTTTAGACTAGTCATTTTGTTGAGTGTTCCTCAATTTGACTTTTCCATAGTTTCCTCGTGATTAAACCCTAATTATATATTTTGTGGCGAAAACATCACAGATGCTGTGATCTTTGCAATGCACCCTCTCTAGTGGCACACGATATTTGCCCTGTTACTGGTGGTGGTAACTTTAATCACTTGATTGAAGTGATCTCTGCCAGTTTATTTCACTTTAAAGTTACTCTTCTTTTTCTTTGTAAGAATAAATATATTGTGGGTGATTCTTTGAAACTTTGAAAATTCTTTTTCTCATTTAGCTTTTACCCACAAGTTTGGCACCCACTGATATAATGCTTGCCTGAATAAGTTATTACTGTGATGGTTGATAAATGATGCTTTCCCGAAACCATCATTCCCTCTACATTTTTGTTGTTGTTGTTGTTGGCTTCCTATCATAGGAAAGAATTTTCTCTTTTCTTCCAATAATTTCTTCATTCCTTTACTTATATCAGGGTAGAATCTTGGCTTTCTGTTTTATTCAATAGGTTTTAATCCATTCTAATATTGTTGTTTATTTTGATGCTCAAATTGTTCAAGTTTGGCCAATGAAAGACCCTATGTCTGCAAACTTTTGGCATGTCCTCATCATTATTTGAATCTTATTTTTTTTTATCACAAAAAGATGTCCCAGACTCACCTTCAGACTCACCTTGTTCTTTCCCTGGCACCTTGGGATCAGTCATTTGTGTATGTAGCTTACATTTATTCTAGATTTTTCAACTACATTGAAAACCATGAGTTCTCACTGCTGGTTCCAATTCAAATCCAATACTGCAGGATCTATTTCAGGTTCCCCCTTTCCATGTTGGTACTTCTCCTCCCACACAGTGAGAAACCTGGTTCTCAGTATTCTTAGTATCTCAGTCTCCTTATACATAACCAAACTGGTTGCTACCCTCCTTACTTGCAAGCCCAATCTCTCTTTGGGCCTGACTGCTTCAATTCACCTAAATATTTTTTTTTTCCTTTTTTTATTTTAAAGATGTGGGGTACAATTCAGGGTTAGGCATACAAATGTTCATTATGCAGGTACCCTTGTTGATGAGGTGAGATCACCTAAATATTAAGGTATGACTTCATGGCATTTTGATGCAGGTGAAAAGGAAACCAATCAACATTTTTTTTTTTAAAGAAAGGAAGAGGAGAAGGAAGAGAAAGAGCAAAGAGCAGTTCTAAGAGTTATTTTCTCAGACTATATTTGTTATTTCCATGTATTTTTGAATTTAGATAATTACTTTTTTTAACCATTTGTGAAATTATTCTAGGTAGTTTAAGTATATATTTTTGACTATTCTGCTCTATTTTTAAAATTTTGTGCATAGTATGTGCTATTTATACAAATAGTCACTACTCAATTATTTTTGAGAATGGATAAAAATGTCAGATTCACAGTTTGGTGCTGTGAAGAAAATAACTTGTTCTGATTAAAATGGGTTAGGTTAGGCCTTACAAACAAACATTCCCAAATTCTCAGTAACTTAACCCAATAAAGCTTATTTCTTGTCCAAAGGCTACATGTCCAAAGCAGGTGAATAGATAAAGTTCTTGGGGACCGAGACTTAAGGAGGCTAAATGTGCTCCCATAATAACCAAAACTGTAGAAAAATATTCTGTCTAATTGCATACCCATTTAAAAAATTTCTACCAGGAAATAAAAGTCATCATTTATGCTCACATTTCATTGGCCAAAGTAAGTCACATGACCACCCTTCTCAGGAAGCAGAGAAGTATATTCCTACCAAGTGTCTTGAAAAAGGAAAGTATGAAATAGAGAAGAGCACTACTGACTTCCACAGTGTTTAGATAAGGGACACCAAGGCCAGTGATTTGACTTTGGCTGTCACTTTCACTACTAGTCTTATATTGTTTCTATTTCTTTCTCTGAAATATAATATGGAAAATCTAGTTCATGGTATTACTATAAAGGAAAAATAGTAAAAGTGCTTCGCAAAATGTGAAACAGTATAGGAAGATGAGAGCATCATAACTATCATTCCTAATAGTCACGTCCCCAGATAGCAGATAGGCTTCCTGGGAACTGTGTTCATTACCCCAGCGGATTCCATTTTCTGGATGGTGATAAGGACAATCTTTTCTTCCAGTAATAAAAATAATAGATGCTCAATGTTGATAATTTGCCCAAAACCAAAAATATAAGCAAATAAGAAAATACAAAGATCCATAATCTCAAAACAGAACAATATTTGCCTTTTGATACGTATTTGTACTTCCAGTTGTTTTTTACATATAACTTAAGTAGCTAAAATTATATGCAATATTTTTCTATATTTTTACTTACCCTTAACCTTTTAAGGTTAATATTATTGGACCTAAAACTTTTAATATTTTTTCATATAATTGCAACTTTTAAACTTTCATTTTTAAAGCCAGTGTAATGTTTAATAATTAATACCCCAATTTTACATAACTTCTCAAACCCAATGGCCAACATGTATTAACTAGATCTCTGTTCTTCCATTTTTGATCATCAAGCCTAGCTTATTTCAGATGTCTAAACTTCATGCAGTCAGCTATTAACGGGAGTGGGGTGTGGACAAGGTCACACACTCCAGACTGATTCAGCTGGAGTGGGTGGGGTAGTTTCTCCAAGAAAAGGCACAAGTAAGGCAAGCACTTTGACAAGTGTGTCCACTGCAAGTCTATTACTTAGTGATCCTAGAAACTGTTTGGACTTTCTGTTTCTGGAAATGCAGCATACGAGTGCTACAGAGAACCTCTTTTAACAGGACACATAAGATTGTGGGATAAATTATAAACAACAACAACAACAATATCTTTTTAGTGAATGGCTGAGTAGGCAGGAGATTTAGGAAAATCACTGGGCCTGAAATGAAGAAAAGTTTCCTCTATGAATGGAGGGAAATGAGGGAAATGGATCAAGGGATGAATGCCAAATATTGGCATCGGTGAAGTTTTATTATACAGTTGTCACTTGGTATTCCATGGGAGACCAGTTTCAGGGCCCTTTTCGGATACCAAAATTCTCTATGCTTGAGACTCTTGTATAAAATGGTATAATATTTGCATATCATGGATGCATATCCTCCTATATACGTTGTCATTCTATCATGTACCTAATACAATGTAGATGCTATGGGAATAGTTGTATACTATATTGTTTATTTGCATTATTTTGTTGTATTATTATTTTTAGTTTTTTTCCCAAATATTTTCAATCAGTGGATTTCAGAATCCACAGAGACTGAACCCATGAATACAGAGGGCAAACTCTATAAGCATGATAATGAATATAAATGGATTCATTTTATTATGGTGATTGAAGTTGAGTTAAGCATATATATTTGCAACATAATATATATTTAAAAATAGATAAAATATACTTTAATATATAGAGACTTGAAATACTTATACATCTCTGTCTATAATTGGTCAAAATTTAGTTTTGAAAGAATACCGTTTTTCAAAAAGTGTTCACTGTGCACTATTTCTGTTATTGCTGCTACAGAAACCCTGCACAGCTGCAAATTTCTAGGTTTTTCCTACTCTAATATGAAAATTCTTTGTAGAATTATTGCTGTGAAATGCCTCCTTCTCTTTCCTGCTTATGGTAGGAAGTTACTATAGTT
Source organism: Tarsius wallacei (assembly GCA_963574415.1). Taxonomy (NCBI): domain Eukaryota; kingdom Metazoa; phylum Chordata; class Mammalia; order Primates; family Tarsiidae; genus Tarsius; species Tarsius wallacei. The sequence goes on along the minus strand of CAUYQG010206488.1, from coordinate 31,296 downwards.
GTTATCTTTTTGCTGAAAAGAAAGTAATCGATGAGACCACTTATTACTCAAAGGTGTCTTCAACCCATGGTATTTTCTTGTCACACACATTAACGTGTTCCCTGGCCACAGCTGCTGTGGATGAAACATGTCCACTTACCCTCTCACTGGCTTTTGCTATTTAATACTTTATTCATACACCAAGTGAACTTACTAGGAGAAGATACATCTGTGGGTCCTGGGGTTTTCTGTGAGTCATTCCCTGTTGGTCTCAATTCTGCTACCTCTATCTGTAGTGCAAATGTCTATCCTCTTACCCCAGCCCATGAAGTCCTCCAGCCTCCCATTCAGCTTCCTTTTAGCAGTTTCAGGCAATAGCTACCTCCTGATGTCCCCAACAATTGGAATATTAGTAGATACCTGCCTTTATGCTGATTATCAGGACAGTGGGGTCATCATTTTTTGTGTTAGTTTTTGGGATTTTTTTTGTTGTTGGATTATTTGCTCTCATATTACTCTGATCTGCATGTCTGTGTATATTGGCTACAGTTGGAAGTCAGATTAGGCTCTAAGGTCAGTCATGGTTACTGATGCTCCAATATGGGTAGCCAAGTGTCTCTCAAAACATGACATCTTTCCTGTGTTCCTGGGAATAGCCCTTTCCCAAGATTTAAATTTTGCCACATGTTTTCATGTGACATTTGCATTGGTGTGTTGAGAGCTAACTGTCAAATATTCAGGAATTTTATGGGTCAGTTTTTAAACTATAGTTTGAAATTAGTCAGAGTGGGAGTATTCGCATCATGAAAATTGGGAAATACTATAAATCAGAACTTCAACTGCCCCCAGAAAGTCAGTTTATCAGAACACCACTGTATTTGGGTAATTAAAATGAAAATAGATAAATATTTTTGAAAATGTGGGTAATAAAGCAAATTTTATTCTTGACAGCACTTTAAAAACATTCTCAGTCTATAATTCCAGCACTTTGGGAGGCTAAGGCTAGTGGATTACCTGAGTCCGCAGGTTTGAAACCAGCCCGGGCAACTTGGCAAGACCTTGTCTCTACAATAAATAAATAAAAAAATTAGCTGGACATTGTAGCATGCACCTGTAGTTCCAGCTACTTGGAAGGCTGAGGCAGAAGGATTGCTGGAGCCCAGCAGGTTGATGCTGGGGTGGCTGTGAGCATGCCACTGTACTCTAGCCTGGGCGATGGAGTGAGACTCCAACTCAAAAAAATATATATATATACATATATATGTATATATATATATATTTGTATTCTTTTAAAAGATTCAATCAAAAAGTCACTCAAAGCAATGATTTCCTAGAGGAACCAATGCTACACATTAAAGAAAAAAATTGATAACCAGGATTTTGTCAAAAGTTAAAACTTCTTATTAAGAAGTAGTTAAATAAATGAAAAGTAAGCCACAGACTGGAGAACATAAGTCACAGTATGGCAGCTCTAGATAGCTACATATCCAGAATAAATAAAAACTTCTATAAATAAACCAATAATAGAAATACAACTCGATAACAAAATGGGGAAAGTATTTGAATAGATACTTCTCGAAAGAAAGCATGCAAATGGCCAATAATCACATGGAAATATGGTCTACATCATCATCAAGGAAATGAAAATTAAATCTACAATGAAATACCATCTTAAGTCTACTAGAATGACTGAAATCAAAGAATGTGTCAAGGATATGGAACAGCCAGAGCTCTCATATTCTGCTGGTGGAAATGAAAAATGTAACTACTTGGGAAAACCGTTTGGCAGTTCCCTATAATGTTAAACATACATCTACTCTTTGAGCTTGCAATTCTACTCTTACCCAAAAGAAATGAAAACATTTTCATGGCAGTTTTATGCACAATAGTTCCAAACTGGAAACTATCCAAATGTCCATCAACAAGAGAATCAATATACATATTATGGTACATTCATATAATGGAATACAACTTAGCAATAAAAATGAACAAATCACTGATGCATGCACCAACATGAGTGAAAATTAACAACTTGTTATGAAAAAGCAGACACCAAAGACTGCATACTGTGCGCTTCTGTTTATATAAAGCTCAAGAAGAGACAGAACAAACCTTTGAAATCAAAATAGTGGTTAATTTGCAGGAGATGGTGGTGGTTAGGAGTAACAGGAAAAGAACTCAAGGAAACTTTCTGGGATAATAGAGATGTCCTGTCTTTTTTTTTTTTTTTTTTTTTTTTTGAGTTGGAGTCTCACTCCGTCGCCCAGACTGGAGTGCAGTGGTCGCTCCTGGCCACCGCAGACTCGACCTGCTGGGCTTCGGCAATCTTTCCGCCTCAGCCTTCCAAGTAGCTGGAACTACAGGCGCGCGTTACCACGCCCGGCTGATTTTTTGATTTATTGTAGAGATGAGGTCTTGCCAAGTTGCCCAGGCGGGTCTCGAACTTGCGGGCTCAGGCAATCCATTGACCTCAGCCTCCCAAGGCGCAGGATTACAGGCTGAGCCACCAAGCCCGGCTGATATCCTGTCTTGATTAGGGTAGTGGTTACATGGGTGTATGCATTTACCTGAACTCATTATCTATATGTAAGTTCAGTGCAATAATAATAAATTTAAAAGAATAGAAATAAATCTCCTCCTCCTCAAAATAACAACTTGAACCAAAATGAAGTATTTTATCAAATCTCAGGACAATGAAGAAGTAACATTTTATGTGGTTTAATGATTAAAAAAAAAAATCATCAGATAACAACACATGGAGTGTGAGGCCATAAGACCAAAAAAAAAAAAAAAACAGAAAGCAATTTAACCTTCTACCATTATTCATTTAGCATGATATTACATTAACGCTTTCCACCAATCATATTATTTCTGCTTAATAGTTCCCTAGGAGAAGTAGTTTTGCTCCTGACTTTTTTTATTAATGTAGTTTAGCCTGTTTACTCATATTGGTGGAAATAATAAATTTAATAAATCATCGCAGCCTCCCACGCTCCTTGGCTGGCCTGACATTGTTGACGGACGGTGTGGCCACCAGGCTCCACAGGACCTGCACCACCAGGCTTGCTAACTGCTACATAGCCAAGGAGATTCAAAGAGAAGATTAGAGGAGAGGAATGAGAGAAGTGAAAAAGTGTGCCTGTGAATTATGGAGGATGGCAGAGGCAGCATTTCTGAAACTAGGCATGGTTTGTCTGCGCTACTGTGTATATGGGAACCACTGTACTCACAGAACAACATGAATCCTGTGTTTTCCATCAATATGAGCAATATGCATGGTCATGTGACACTGTAAGTATCTCCAGGTTCTAGCTTTCTGGGTTAGCTTTGGTTTTACTATTAACGTAAGATAGCTTCATCTCATCCCTCATTTTGACAATCACACCTTTAGTGTTTTCCTGGACATTTCTGAGAATTCCTGGGTGGGCCCCATGTGTCCTGGTGTCATCTGTCTGCACTCTTTAAATCTAGTTCACTCACAGTCTTCTCTGGAGACTCTGGGGCCCTGGGACCTGCAGTGTTAGCATAGCCCACCCAAAGTAGCCTTGACACAGGTGGATCCTAAACTTAACTGTTCATCAAGATCTCCTGAAGGCCTGAGGAAACCTGGAGAGCAATTATAGCATATACTGGAAACAGGTTATCTTAGTTCGTTTGGGCTGCTGTAATAAAAGTACCATAAACTGTGCGGTTTATAAACAGCGAACATTTATTTCTCACAATTCTGGAGGCTGAGAAGTTCAAGATCAAGGCAGATTCAGTGTCTGAGGAGGGGGCCTGCTTCCTAGAGTCCTAGACAGCTGTCTTCTTGCTGAGCCCTCATATGACGGAAGGGACCAGAGGGCTCTCTAGGGTCTCTTTTAAAAGGGCACTAATCCATTCATGAGTCTCTGCTCCCATACTTTAAACCACTTCCCAAAAGGCTCCACCTCCTAACACCATTACAGGGCAGTTAGGATTTCAACACATGAATATAGGGGGACACACATTCAGACCATAGCAGTTATGGAACATCACAGTTACCGAACTCTCAGCATTGGTACCACCTCCCACTGTCAGACTCTTTTCCTGGGAGCTCCTTCCTTAGGCCTTGGCTTTCTCATCTTATTGCTGGGTGCTGTACTTACCTTATCCAGTTATCTTTCCTCTGTTCTCTCCTCATCCTGTTACTGAGACTGCACAGAGGAAATGAAAGCCTGGTTTCACATGAGAGCAAGCTCTCAGCCTCATTGTTGCCTTATTATGCACTGTAATTGAAGTTCCTTTGTCTTGATAACCTTATTCCAGCCTATGCCCTTGCCTCCCTAACCAAGAATCCTTTAAATAAAAGAGTAGGACCTGCCCTGGCTCATGACCTCTGCGCACACAGACACTCTGCCCATTATGCTGACAAGCTGCCTTCTGTTTCATAAGACAGCAGTGTTTGCCTTCCTCCAAATTTTCTTATTACAAACTTTGAATTTGTTTTCCTGATACTAGGAACACTTAGGCTAGATATTTGTGGAAGCTCAGAATCCTACAGAACACAGTTTAATCTAGAGTTAGATGAACGGGAAGGAGAGTACACAGCTCATCCATGCTGTGGGCATTTCCTCTTGCCTGGCTGTGTAGCCACTTTCGCTTTCTTGTTTTTTCTATATTTTTATTATATTTTCTTTTTTTTCCTATATTTTCTTAATGTTTTCTATATCACTTTAATTTTTCTATATTATGGGCACTGAATTTAGATGATCCAGGGTCTGCCTCTGACACTTGTGCTCCTTCCTCCGTGCCAGTGAGGCCTGTGCATATGAACTGAACTAAGGGACCTCAGTCAGCAGCCAGCACACGACCAGCCCACACATTCATATTAAATGCTTTACAGCTGCTCAGTTGCTTTCACACCAGCTCTACTATCTGATCCTATGTGTGGGGGCTAGTGGAGGAATCACAGTTCTCCATTCTGCTAAGTTTAACCTCGTCTAGTGTGTCCGGACCACTGTTTTCTGAACCTTGACCTCCTAAAGCACTTGCTCTTGGCTTTAGCCTCCACTGCCTTGGTTTTACTTTGTGGGAAACTTCTTCCATAAGACTTCTGACCCATGGATGAGACTGTTTTCAGGAACAGTGTCCCACAGCTGCCTGGCCTGGCCAGCTTGTGGGCCTGTGGGTTGGCTGGCCTAGGCCAACTATAAACAAATGTGGATTAGCATTTTAAAACAGGCTTAGCCAAAAGGATAACTATTTGTCACAGAAGAAAATATTACCACTGAAGCACTCTCAGACTACCTTAGGCTGTCTCCTATGCCTTTGTCTTACTCTCCCGGAACCACATTATAATATTTATGATAAATCTGAGCATGAGTTGTGATATTCCAATTTACTGTTGTCTTTCTCCTACTGCAAGGGATTAAGAAGATAGAGCTGAAAATAAAATGTTCACTAGCATTTTCTACGTCAGCATGCTAGAGAAAACAGCAATAGCTGCTGCTGCTTCCTTTTTTTTTTTTTTTTCTTAATAAATAACACTAAGAAATTGCAGTCAGCCAACTCAGCTTGGGCCAACTTTAAAAGCCCACCACCAGATCCCCACCAAGATAAGCAGCCCCCATGCTGAGGTGATCCACCATCAGCTCCAAGAGATGACTAGGAAAAGAAGAGAGATGCTTTTACAAAAATAACATAATTTGGCTCCTGGAGGAAAGGAAAAGCAAAATGCAGGGCATATTCCTTCTTCTTCCCCATGCTTGCTTCCCCAGGTGGAAGCATTAATAGGCTTCGTGCTTATTAAGGTGAAATCAAAATGAGAGAAGAACAGAGAAGCTGCATGAACAATATTACTAAGTTTGAGGGTTTCCAGCAGGCTCATTTGTTTCAAGGAAGGAGATTTAGAGAAGGGTTGGACCCCTTTCTGCTTTCATTCGACTTTAAGAGGAAGAAGAAATGAAAGACATACACAGCTAATGTAGAAAGTGTGATCCCAAATGTTGAAAAATATTCCACCTTTTCTTGAGCAAACATTTACTGAATGTGTATAATGTGCCCAGCACTGTGCTCGATATAAGAGATATTAAAAAGACTTGGGGCTGGGTGCAGTGGCTCATACCTGTAATCCCAGCACTTTGGGAGGCTGAGGTAAGAGGATTGCTTGAGCCTGGGAGTTTGAGACCAGCCTGGACACTCTAGTGAGACCACATCTCTACAAAAATATAAAATAGAAACATTAGCCAGGCGTGGTATATGCCTGTAGTCCCAGCTACTCAGGAGGCTGAGGCAGAAAGAATCGCTTGAGCCCTGGAGGTCGAGGTTGCCATGATCATGCCACTGGACTTCAACGACAGTGATATCCCAATTCAAAAAATTAAAATTAAAATAAAAAATTAAAAAGACTCAATCACAGAGCTCATGTTTGTGAAAGAAGTCCTTCCGTTTGCTGAACTGCCGAGACAGCTTGAGATGATTCAAACAGATCAGAAGCTAGCATGGCTCAACTGTCTTGCTGTGGGTCACTTCTGAGTCTCTGCAATGGAGTTGCTGTAGTGATTTTAGGATCAAGCTAACCCAATCTAATCTTGGAAGTGTTTATCTTTGCCTTTTCCCCCCCGACTTCCTACATTTGAATTGTTTGCACCACACTGACATCATTTCTGCGAAACACTAACCAAATTTCTTTCCCACATTCAACCTCAGTTTCTCCATATGTGTTGTTGTAAAATCATCTGGTTCTGAGTCATTCAGTCTTCTGGCAGTTGCTCAGTGCACTTGAAGCTAGTACGTGCTTGTTTGAAGTCCTTATGGTTCAGTCCTCACTGCCTGTCAGTCAAGTATATCTGCTTAGTATCTCTATATATGATGTCTATAAAGATGCCTGTTGAACAAGAATCCCTGGAAATACTCACCAAGCCAGTAGTCTCTTTTCCAACTATTGGGCATTGTTTTCCATTTACTGAAACAAAAGTTTCAGAAATGTGCATTTTAATTTAAGATTAGGACAGACTGCTGTCAGAAAGATCTGCTAGAATGCTTTCCTTGGACAAAATAGCTGGCTATGTAATCCTGCAAACAGCTGCAGGTGGCCACAGTATCAACATTGTCTTTTACAAGCTTAGCTGTGGTGTGTGTGTGTGTGCGTGTGCATGTGTGCTGGGGTTGGGAAGTTGGAATGAAAACAAAACAATGCATTTTTTCAGAAATTAAGCAATTACTATTTGCTGATGTTGTGTCAATTCATAAATGACCCCTGAACAGCAACAAAGCACATCACTTGAAAATTAAAATATAACCACCTCACTGAGCAAGCACATGTATGTGTTTAGGTGAAGCATCCAAGAGTTACCTGACCCCTCCAGCTAACCCAGACTACAAAAGCTGGGGTCCCACATGCCCATCAGCCCGAGAAAGGACTCTGAAACCTCCATTGCCTACGGCCCGTGGGTTCTGACAGCAAAGTGAATCACTTCTGGGGAAGACAATGACTTGTTTACTTTTCACTGAATTGAAAATTGAAGATATTTCATAATAGGACCTGGGAAAATTTACCAGATGTTTCATTGCACTGTGTTCTTCTGGCAGGTCTACAAGATATAATGCTGAGAAAGGTTAATAAATCAAGGTGGGTATGAAAAGCGTAGGGACAAAATTCATAAAAACTTGAACTGTAGGAGGACACCTTTTCTCTAGCTGCTAAGATATGGAAGTTTCTATCTTTTTTGATGCTTCACAGACAAGTAAATATAAACTTTAGGTCCCATTTTTACTCATTTCTCTCTCCTTCTTTTCTTTCTTTCTGCTCCAATTTAGCCAATATAATAACCTCTATATTCAGAATAGAAAAATGTGCCTTCTAATTTACTTTAAAATGATGATCAGATGAATGCGTAACCACAGCTTTGAATATAGCTTCAACTTGACAACTTTTCACTAGACCCAAGGGAAAGTACAAAGAAGCAAATCTTAAGATTCTCTAAAATAACAAATTCATTTTGCCAGGGCCAAGCACAGCATGGATAACTTTTGGCTCATATTTCATTCTTCTGTCTTAAGATATTTGAGGTATTTTATCAAAGAAAATGCTAATAAACTGTGGCACTAATGAGAAGAACATCAGCATAGACTTTATTCTGCTAATCTTTTACTTACTTTGGGCCACTGACAGTGCCACAGTGACTACAATATCAGTTGTCATAGTTATCTATTGTTGCATAATAAATCACGCTAAAATTTAGTGGCTTAAAACAACAAATATGTATTATATCACAATATCTGTGGATCAGGAATTTGGGAGTGGCTTAACTGGATGGCCTGGTTCAGGATCTCTTGCAAAGTTTGTCAGGATACTGACAATGGCTATGGGCATATGAAGCTTGACTATGGCTGAGGATCTGATTCCAAGATAGTGCATTCATGAGACTGTTGGCAAGAGGCCTCAGTTCTTTATTAGGTTTATCTCCTCATAGGCTGAGTTCTCCTACCATGGCAGCTGGCTTACCTCAGAATGAATGCTCCAAGTGAGAGAGAGAAAGAGAGTAAGCAGGAAGTTACAAAGATTTTTATGACCTAGTTTTTAAAGTCACACACCATCAGGTCTACTTTATTTTATTTATTAGAAACAAGTCACTAACTCAAGTCCACACTCCAGGGGAGGAAAATTGGTCTCCAACTTTTAAAGGGAGGACTATTACATAATTTGTAGAGATATATTAAAATATTTTTCACGGGTCGAATAGAATTTCTAATTTGTGCAGTTGATGGTATTAATACCATGTATTAAAAAAAAAAAGAAAAGAAAAGAAAGAAAAAAAGTACAACTTTGTTCAGGTCACTCCTTATCTTGCTCCAAGAACTTTCATCCCAAGTTCCATCCTCAACGCTTACTCCATTCTCACACTACTGCTCATAGCTTTAACTAACTTTTCCTTAATTCCAATTGTTGATCTGTCACTAGTAATTTTCAACCACATTCACAACCTATCAGAAGAAAGAACCCAACAAGGTAGACGCTCAGGTACTCCTAAAGCTTGGAGTCATAAGAAAGTCCAAAACCTATGGATTCAGAGGACAAAGGTGAAGTACACAAGGAAAGAAGAGAGGAATTCCCCACAGATGTAGCTCTTTTATCTAATGTGTCCTGGAGTTCTGGAAGATGTTGCTAAGGCCTCCCAGAGGATTCCTTTGGCTCCTGCCAACGAACTATGTGGGGCCAGTGTAGCTGATTCCTTACTCACCACTCCTCTGCAGCTCCTTGGGGCTTCCTGCGCCCAAGGCTTCCAGCCTCCATTCAGCAGTAATCATGGTACTAAATCACTCTCTGCCCATTATTATCCAGAGTCTGTCCATGGACAGCTTTATATCCCACCAGGAAGTCTGTTCTGATCAGCCTTTCACTGACTTCCTTTCATGCTTACAAAGGGCAAGAAGAGTGGCTTCAGGGACTATCAGCTCACAGGGAGCAGTCAGTCCTAATGGTCTTATCACTCGGCTACCTGCTCCTCCTTCCCAAAGGGAGCACCAGTTAGTGTATCTGAGCCAGAGTGTCTGGCTGAACCATCCTATTACTGTTTTATATAAAGCACTTACAGAATTCCTAGAGGGGAGAGGAGTCTCCAAGGGGAACTTGTCTCATTAAGCTGCTGCCCGCTTTCCAAGCAGCCAGAGAGGATCTGAGCAGAGAGGCCAGACCTTTGGGGGGCTGGGTGATGCTAATGCAATAACCTCTGGCACGTGGGCAGCATAAAGGGGAAATAGCCGCAGAGGAGAAAATGGGAAATGTGCTTTTCTCCTTTGCCCCATTCAATGGGGTTGAAGAAGAAACAAAGACATTTTTATACGGTTATAAAATTGTGCCCATTATTGAAGCTTCTGGTTCCTGTACCTAAAAACTCTTTATTATTTGTTCTGTTCTTTCTTTCAAGAAAATTTTCCTCTGTTTCTGTTCTATAGGATTCTCTACTAAGCCTTAGCGAGATAAAGAAAGTGGCTTCTGAAGATGTGGTCTTTTAAAAGCCTGGAGAAGAAAGATCAGAAATTTCTTTAAAAGGCCTCTGGCCACAATGTCTTTCAACTCTGATTTATAGGAACTATTCAAAAGAAGTCTCTGAAAGATAGATTTTCTTTTTTTTTTTTTTCTGAGAAAGCACCACAGAAAACAAGCTAACTCCCAGGTTGACAGGATGCTCTCTGCAGAGAACTTGGGAATTGTATTTGCAAAGGTTTCCAGAACAGACTGATAAATCTGGATGTAATGTACTCTGGATGCCAAACCATTAGGGAGTTCACTCCAATGCCAGGTTTAGTCTGCAGAAAGAGGAGAAGTAAGCCTTCGGCACAGTAGAGGACAAGTTGGGGTATGATTTCTGAATAACATCCTGCCCCAGAGTAGGGTTGGCATGTTTGTACTTCTCCCCATTCAAGCTGCTCAGCACAGAGAGAAGACGCTTAATTTGCCCTCTTCTTTGATGGGGGTTTTAAACAAGCATGAACGTATTTATACTAGGTTGCCTGAAGTGGGGGAAGGAGGTAGTGACAGTTGTGTGTCCTGCATGTATGGAAGTACCACCTTCCAATGTCTAAGAGCACCTGAATATCTACAATGACCTTGGGGCAAACTGCACTTGAAACAAAGTGTTCTACTGACCTTCCTTTCTTCCCCAGGATATAATTTCTTCCTTTGGTGACAGTGAATAGAGACCCAGTCAATAGAGCTGAAAGCAAATACCCTGATACTCCTTTAGGACTTTTGGTAAAACGATTTTTCTCTGCTTTCTTTAAAATAAGGTGTGGCCTATCTGACCATCTCACTTGCTTTGTTCACAGAATGTGGGTAGAAATACTGGTGTCACTTCCTTATTGAAGCTTTAAGAGTTACTACATAATTCACACTTCTTTTATCCACCAAAGTTACTGGCAGTGGTCCAGGTGATGGTTGCTGCCAAAGTGAGGATGACTGGGAATAGAGCCTCCCCACCCCCGCCAGCCCTTGATGGACATGCAGGAAGAGTGAGAAATATGCCCTTACTGCTATAAGCCACTGAGATAATGGCTTGTTTGTTACTGCAGCACAGCATGTTCTGTTTTTCCTGATTCTCACAGACCCCTCTGGGAAGATGGGGACTTCTAGCTGACAATGGAAGTGTATTTCATGGAAATAATCTATATTTAGAGGATTTGAAAAGGTCTTACCCTTAGTCCAGGAAACTATATATTATCTAGGCTACAGGAAAGAAGCAAGTTTCATAAACATTTAGTTTTATATGATTGTGCCAGGGAAGGATAGAGAATTAACTACTTTTTAAAATTACTTTGTTAAAATTTATGATTAAACTAATCTGTCTCTCTTCCTAGGTCTGTATGGAATCTATAGCCTCTATGATATATGTATATGTGCTATTCTCTCCCTCTTTATCCAAATACATTTTATCCCTTGAGTAGAATGGGGTAGAAGATCATGAGCTAGTCATGCTTCAACAGTAATGAAATCTGGCAGTATTCTTGTCTAGAGCATAATTATTTTCTTAATGAACACTTACATCTGTCATCTGCAGAAGCGACTTTGAAATAGATCTACTTTAGGACCAATAAGGATAAACAAAGGGTTATAGACAGCGGCTTATCACAAATTTAGTTTCATCCAATGGGCAGTTGGAAGTGTTGTGTGTGAAAAGTCTGTATAATAAGGTTCATGGTATGTGAGTGCTGTGATTATGATTGTGATTACCTTAAAAATAGGGAAAATTCTTGAATATGGATGGAACCATCAACTCAAGTTCCCCAGAACTGAGTTTAAGGAAAGGTTTAAGTGCTCATACTTCTTTGAGGGATACAACTCCAGGGAGATAGGCAAAGTATGTCAAAGGTAATGGTTTCTGAGCCAGCCACAGCTCCACAAAAAAACATAGCTTATTGCTGGAAGAACTTGGTGGCATGAGGAAGCCCTGCACCTCAGGATGGTATGTCAGTGGGAAGATGGGAGTGGAGTTTTCCTGTTACCTTCTTTCTGTTTTCTGCCTCTTACTGGCCAGGTGTTTCACTGAGTGATAATTCCACCTTCCTCCCCACTACTGTCAGCCTGTGTTAGTTAGCCCTTCTGGGAGAGGCTTTCCCAGGCCCAGGTCCTGGTGTTTCAATCACTCCTCAAAATAGGGAGGACCCAAGCTATTATGGATTCAATACGGTCTGTATGGGGTACCTAAGCCGCTGCCAGTGGTGATAGGAAACGGGGTGGCAGTTTCCTAGGGTAGCAAAATCTAGGGAAATGCAGGGCAGAGTGAGCTGGGGAGGTACATAACTGGATTCCAACACAGGTACTCAGTATTTCATTGTAAGAAGTATGATATATTCATGTAGAAGCAATGATTAGAGACCTCGACATTTTGTTATATGTGGGCAATTAAATGCTTGAGATTATAGATGGATATCAACCTGTTTTAGAGAGCTGTAGAGCTCAGGAGAAAAGAAGCTTGAATAAGTCATAAGTTTAAAACTAAGAGATTATAGGCTGTGCAAGAATTGATATACCTTGAATAGCCAGTAAGTCTTTTGCGGCAACCTTTTCAAAGCCTAAGGGCTAGAGATCACACTCCTCACATTGCAACACGCAGGGCTTGCCAGCATGCATGCACGCACACACTCAAACACACAAACAAAACCAAGCTATTAAGTTACTAATCACTGAAATAGCTGCAATAGTAGACTATGCCTACTTGGTCTGAGAAATCATCCAAATATCCAAACTATGGGTATCACATACACCAATGACTCTGACTTATTGGGGTGCTTTCCAGGATGCAAAATGATCTGTGAGTAGGGGGAGGGGTGTGGTCCAATATGTTTGGAAATGCTACACGCAATGCCTAATCTTGGAACACTATAGCAGCATCAAGGCTCCAAGATGTCTCACTGTAAAGAAGCCTGCTTACCCCAGCATTTCCCAAACCTAGTCCATGGTAGACTGCTCCTTTTTTTGTAACAATTATCCCCCTTCCTTAGAAAACTTCCTACCTATAGTACCTACAAATTCTGAGGCAAACTCCGGACCATTTTGAAAGACAGTGTGATGCAGTAGGAACTCAGGCAGCCAAGAGCCTGAATACTGTGTTCTAGGCCTGCTTTCACATAAATTCTCTGTTGCTTAAAGATCAAGTCACACAACCACATCCTGCCTCAGTTTCTTTATATTCCCAAAAGAAACGATAGTATGTTACAAGGCTGCCAGAAGGCCCAGATGGAGTGGATGTGAGCACACTTTGAAAGGTTAACAGAAGAGGAAGAGCAAGTGAACTCTCCACTCTTCAAATGAACAATGTAATCTGCGATGGATTCATTGAGCACTCTCTTTTTAAAAAATGAATCCTGCACTGATCTGATAGGTTTTGTCTTCTTTAACAGGCCTTGGCATCATTTTATGAATGCAAACAGTCAAGAAGAGCGGATGCTGAGTGGTTGCCAGAGTGAAATGTGGAAGACCTGCTGCCAGCTTCTCACCAAGAAGTAGGTGCTTAGACTCTTTTATTCAGAACAAGCTCTTTTTTTTTTGAGTTGGAGTCTCACTCTGTCGCCCAGACTGGAGTGCAGTGGTATGTGGTGCCCGGCCACCACAGCCTCGACCTGCTGGGCTCCGGCGATCCTTCCAGCCTTCCAAGTAGCTGGAACTACAGGAGCGCGCGCTACCACACCTGGCTAATTTTTGATTTATTGTGGAGATGAGGTCTCGCCAAGTTGCCCAGGCAGGTCTCGAACCCGCTGGCTCAGGCACTCACTCACCTTGGCCTCCCAAAGCATGGGATTACAAGCTGAGCTACTGAGCCCGACCTAGAACAAGTTCTTTGAATGTAGTATGTGATGATTAAGTATTACTAAAATGTGTGTGTCTTTTCTGCTTTGGAGGCAGGATCTGAATTATTGAATTTAGGGTCCATTCTGTCCACATATCCCTTATAGTATATGTGGATCTCTTCCCACATATTCCTTCTGGGTGAAAATGGAAAGAAGAGTATGAATCCTGAAATCCTAGAACAGCAGAACAGAAGGGACTTTAGGGTTCGTCTGTTGTCTCTGGGTCTCAAATGGGACCCAAGAGCTACACCAACTGAACCCTGGTCAAAATGATTGTTGGGAGGGTAGGTAGACTCAGTTCTCTTTAATGCCAAGTACTCCTTCCTCCTCAGATTCTCCTCTCCAGTGACCTGAAAGTGTTACTACTGGAGACTCACTGTCCCTTTAAATACAAATCAGCCACAGAGGAATATTGTTAGGATTACACAAAACCTCCAAATGGCAGCTGTGCAGGCAAGCAGTCTGCCTACCAGCTAAAATGAGTTTTCTAGCAGCAAGTTATATGGAATGACAGACTGAGAATATACGAGCTGAGTTTGGTTGGGTTCCTTAGAAGCAGAGCCTGACACAGGGTAGAGCAGGGGAGAAACCCGGAAGGATGTGGCCTCAGGAGGGTAAGGTCTAGCCTTAGTCTGATCCACAGAAGGAAGTTTTGGAGCCCACACCACACAGAACAGCTATCCTCTTGTAGGCAAGAAGGTTGGCTTTTATACTGCATGACCTGTAAGCATTGACTGTGGGCCTCCAGGAAGGATGCTTATCTTCCTGGCAAGACAGCTTCTGTCCTCTGAGGGTGGACATCTGGGGAGGAGGGCAGCTATGAGTCATTAGCAGATAACCTTCACTGCAGACAAGATCAGAACACCAGCTGATTAAGGGGAATCTGTGCTTGGCACCTACAATGTCTACCACAGGACAAAAGCATGGATGCAGGAGAGGGAAGAGGTTTAAAAGTAAGGAGAATGGAAAAAAATCAGACCTCTTACCATTTATTTTTTTTTAAATAAGGTGTTTGCTCAGACCCGTCAGGGCTGGACAGACTAGGCCACCACCTGAAACCTTCAGAAGAACATGTATGCACTTATCTCTTTCTGTGGTCATGGCCAGAGGGCTGTGTCTCTCTCAGCTTCACGTTTCCTTTAGGGTTTGTCCTGCCTTTCGATTGTAATGATAAGCAAAGACAACCAGGAGAAGGGCAGGGGTGACCGTATCTCCTGATTACTTGGCAGCCATGTTGTTTAGAGAAGTCATCCAGAAGTTTCCCATTCTGCATAGGGAGAAGCTAACCAAGGCTATACCCATGGAGTAAAAATAGGTGTGGCATTCCTACCTTGACACCTTGGGAAGCATTTCTCTCATCCCTCTTCTCTTTGGTATGTGAATTTTTGTTCTAGGACAAATGAGTCAGTAGAGATGGGAATGTTAATTTATTTGCACAAACATGTGTCAACAGCACTCTAGAAAAACCAAACCCACTCTTCTTACCACACTATAAAAAAAATACAAATTCTTCATTTTGGAGAGATAAGGCTATGACGCCCAACCTGTTGCACAGAGTTTTATTGCTGGGAAAGGCCTTAGGACAATCTTCGTTCAACTTTTTCATATTAAAAGGTGGAAAGAGCACTGAGACCCAGAGAAATGGAAATGATTTGGTCAAGAACATAGAGCTAATTGATAGTAGAAATTATATTAGTCTTAAAATCAAAACAAAACTAACAAACAAAAAAACCTTATGAGGCCTTCTCTTGGGTGCCAAAGTGCCAAAGCTTGTGCTGAGAACCAAACACATCAAGGTGACCACCAGACCCAGCAGTGCACTTTGACTTCCATCTAGGAAGCATGTGCTCCATCTGACAACTTCAGCAAGTACAAGAGAGGGGTGCAGTACTGGGAGGCAGATGTGATGAGACTGATCTGGGAAAATTTGGGAGAGGTCTTCACACAGGAGGATATTTACATTGGGACTTAGAGGGTGGATCAAAATTTGAAATTCAAGAAAGGGAGGAAGGATGCTGAGGAAGGTACAGCTGGAGAGAGTTAGGAAGGAGAATTTTTCAGTACCAGGCACAAGTGGATCTGAGTAGCTGTCTAGAGGCGATGGAGTAGGCTCTGGGTTTAGACACCAAATTGTAAATGGGGAGGTAAGAAGGAAAGGGATGAAGAAGACTTAGCTCCCGAAGCAAGTTGGAAGGGGATGAAGAAGATTTAGCTCCGAAAGCAAGTTGGCTGTGGGCCTCGGGGAAGGATGCTTATCTTCCTGGCAAGATAGCTCCTGTCCTCTGAGACACTGTCCTTTGATTTGAAGAGCAAAGATTAGAACCTCTTAAGTACAAAATCTCTTTCTGGTTCTATCTAGTGCCCTTTTCAGACCTGATGCTTGCAATTCACTCTTTAAGATGTATTCCTTCGTGCATTAAATATGTCTTTGCCTTAAGTATGTATGCCCTATTAAACTATAATGCCTCTGAGTGAGTTAATCCATCAGGTAATACCTCCAGGAAATTTGTTGACAGCTAAAAGATAACTAGCTGAAAACAAGATCTGTAAAGAAAACAGAGGTGGTACCTGGGAGCAGGGAGTTGGGTGCTGAGGGAGAGAAAGGTACTGAGAAAGGAAGTTTCCACATTTTGCCTGTGGCTAGCCCTGCCTGAGGATGGTATGCGTAGGCCAGATATGGATCAAAAGGAAGTTTATCTGGCTTAGAGACTGACAAGTGGTGCCCAGGCTCTAGGTTCTGAAGGGAAACACATGTGTAGATGAGGAAGTGTCACTACAGCCAGTGTCCTCTAGGAGCTGGGAGTGCACCTTTTGAATATGTCCACCTTATTTGGTTTGAAAGAGAAAAAGAAGTGGCTTATGTGAAACTCTCATTTCTCTTCTGCTTACGGAAAACCATGATGAATGTGACTTCAAACTGGGATATTCTTAGACTCTTCTGGGAATCTGCTTCTACATACTGCAGATGCTTATACTAGTGCAGGTTGTACATAAAACTTGTTTTAGTCATCTCCAGGATATGCATTGCATTGATCTCCAAATTTGACTGACATTGTCAGTCCCTCCTATGATAACACGAATGCCAAGTAGCTACGAAGTGTCAAAGCAGAGCCCTGAAGCCATCTCTATTATGAAACCTTGAGTACTGTCTTCCTATGATAGACAGACCCCAAGATGGTCGAGGATTCATGCCCTTGCTAGCATCCTCTCTTGAATGGACTGGGGTTGACTTGTGTAACCAACAGGAAACTACAAAAAGGATGGAGTGTGTTTTCTGAAGTAAGGTCATAAGAGACAGTATGGTTTCTAGTTTGTGTTCTTGGATCACTGACATTGGAGAAAGTCAGTTGCCACGTCATGAAGACTTGGGCAGCCTATGGATAGGCCAGTGTGATGAATGCCTAAGGTCTCCTGCCAGCAGCCTTGTGAGTAAATCTTGGAAGTGGACCCTCCAACTCTATTAAGCCTTCAAATGACTGCCCTCCAAGCAGATTTCTTGGTTGCAACCTCCTGAGAGACCCTTAGCCACTCCCAAATTCCTGACTATGGATAACAAATGTTTATTGTTTTAAGCCTCTGAGTTTTGGGGTAATTCGTTACATAGGGGCAGACATCTAATACACTGTTTAATATAATTAAATATGTGATAAAAGGTGAAAGAGTACTGAAAACCAGTATATATTGTTTGAGACTATAGGAAGGATACGGATTTCTTTAAATATGCCTCAATCCTGAAAGGTTTAATCAATGATCTAGGGAACTGGATGGGCTACCAGAATAGTTGGGGAATCTACCTATGCAGATTAATTTCTCATACAAATGAGGCATAAAGGTGGGACATAAAGGAAAAACTGTTCAGACACGCCCAAGGGTCTGGTATAGAAGGGAGATTATTAGAAATCGGCCCAGGTGAAAGAGGAGGGGAAGTAGCAATCACACAGAAGGTCTTAGAGACTTTGGTGGCATTACTGTGAACTCACTGGCTTCTTGCTTTTTCAGATGGTGGGATTGCTAAAAACTGCAGATTGATTTGCTCCCGGGAAGGGTTAGCAAATTTAGTGAGAGCATGATCAAGATAGCATATCCCAGTGAAAACAATGAATTTGACCAATTCACTCCTCCTGCCCCTCTGGGTCATATTCCATTTGGCCTCAATAGAGACAGTTTCATTCAAGATTATGCTTAAACAGAAAAGAACCAGCATAGAACTTATGCATTGATACTTTTGGTGGAAAAATAGGGAAGAAGGATAAGCAAAGGTACACAGTAAACATTTTTTCCTTCTCCTAAATTTAGTAACAATATTTACTTTTCTAGCTGGAGAACTAACCCAATCTCATTCCATGTGGCTCTGGTGTGATTACTAATCTCCCTCTCCCATTTGGATATGTGATCCAAGTCGGGCCAATCAAAATAACCATTTATCAATCTGGGCCAATCAGAGTCTTCTCTAAACTCGGTGCTCTGAGAAAAGATGCTCTTTTTCATAATTGGGTTGCTAAACAGTAGAATATGAGTTTTTTTGTTTTTTTTTTAAATCTTTTTTGCTGACTTTATTGAATACTTAGATACTTTATTGGATATCAGGCAATTGAACTTAAAGCCAGCAGCAAGTTTATTATAAAGTCAAGTGAAGAAGGGGCAAACTGTTCTTTTTGTCAAGGAAGGGAAATGGAGGTACCCATGGAAAGTAAAGAAAAAGCCAATTATAGATTTTAAAAGACTCACAGATACAAAAACAAAAATCTAAGATTTTGAAACTGGAGATTTTAAGTTTAAAACAAAATTATTTTTCAATCAAGGAATAGACTATGAGCTTTTGATTGAGAGCAATCATCATGACAACCACTTGTAAAGTGCTGAAGAAATCAGTTTAGATCCTAAATGTTCCTAAAGCTACACTGCTTTTAGACTTTTTAGTGATATGAACAAATAAATTTGCCTTTACACTGTTAGTTTGAGTTGAGTGTCTATCATTTGCTACCAAGTAAGTACAAATCAATTCATTATTACAGAAAAAAGAAGAATTCACAAAATAATCCTTTGGAATCTTAGAAAAATGTAAAATGGCATAGACTTTCTATGTTGGGGGAATAGCTCAAAAATAAAAGAAATAGGAAGATGAAGGCAAAGATGGTAAGACAGCTAAAAGTTGAAAACTGAGATGAAAAAGCATAGAAAAGAAATGGAAGAGAAAATATAACTATTGCAAAGAAGAAAGCCTCATAAACAAAAAGTAGAAAAAAAATTGAATGTAAGCATTTTCAGAGACATAGATAATAGCTTCTAAGGAAATTATTTAGAATAGCAATTAAAAATTTTTTATTTAAAAAATAAAGTGATAGCAATAAAATTATAAATATGGATGTATTTATGTGTTATTTGAATAACCAAAGGCATGATATATATGATTTATACTATGTATATTATATATGCTATACATATATAGCTGGTTTTTATAAATAACAATAGCTAATATTTATATAGTGCTCCCTATATGTCAGGCATTTATAAGGCTGTATTAATCCATTCACTCCTTCTAAGAGTCTTTCTTACTTTCTGTGAAAGTAAGTCTCCATTTTGTAGGTGAGGAAAACAAGGCACACAGAGGTTCAGTAAGCTACCCAAAATCACTTAGAAGTAAGTAGCAGAGCTGAGATTTAAAACCTACGGTCTGGCACCAGGGTCCATGTTCTAAACTACTATGCTGTACAGTCTCTCATATATGACACAAAATCAATGGAGTCTTAAAGTATTCAAGGACATAATAAAAGAAAACTTAAGGACATGTTAGTAATAGTGAGATATTATATGTCATTTACTGTCTGCAAAATAGCACACGTGTCAGCAGAAAACATACAAAATTATCTATGTCAAAGAAACTCATGATATAAAGCAAGAATCTATGGCATTTAAGAAAATCACTCCTATATGGAAAAAACTATCCGAGTGGCAATATTCAATGATAACCTACAATTGATCTCCCAGGGGAAAATGCATATGAAAAATAATTTTTATTTTTCTTTCTAATTTATACTTTTGGTTTAAACATATTTGTATGTTATATGAAAATTACATTTTATTTTCAATCCTTTGGTTTATTACTGCCAGTAGAAAACAAATTATGTTAAAATCTCAATTATAAAAACATAATATGTGATTTCAATAAAGCATAAGAAATAAATACATAATGCTTGGCAAATTATGCATGTCTTTATTTTATTACTTATTTAAGCATTGAAACATTTCAGTGGGAGTAAAATTAATTATATTCACTTGTCTATAATATTTCCCAACTTTTAGTTATAAAATAACTATAATTTTACACATTCTTCAATTTTCCAATTATAAAGGTATGTTTGTCAAGGTAGGAGGATAAAGTATATTTCATTTGCAGTTACCATGTATAACAGTTAAATGTTTAGGCATGGTGTAAGTGAGTTTGCACATTACTGTTGTTACAGACCTCACAAATGGTAGAGCTAGATTGAATAGCATAGAACTAATAATAATCATGAGATGGAGAGAAAGAGTTGAATGCTAATTTCCTTATAATTTATAGCAAGGATCAATAAACACTGTCAAAATAGAGGCATTTTTTGTTATTGTTAAAGAGTCTCAATCCTTAATGTTATCCACAATCTTCTCCTTTAAATTATAGACCTCTTTTGGAAATTTTAAACATTTTTTTAAACTCTGAAACCAATATGTTTTATTTTACTTTATTTGCTCATATTCTGTCAACATTTAGGGTAAGTTAAACTTAATATAGGTCAGGCTAGGTGGCTCAACCTGTAATCCCAGCACTTTGGGAAGCCGAGGTGAGTGGATTGCCTGAGCCCGTAGGGTTCAAGACCAGTGCGAGCAACTTGACCAGACGTCGTCTCTACAATGAGTAATTTTTTTCAAAAAATGTAGCTGGGTGTGGCAGTGCACGCCTGTAGTTCCATCTACTTGGAAGACTGAGGTGGAAAGATCACCAGAGCCCAGCATGTCGATGCTGGGGTGGCCATGAGCATGCCACTGCACTCCAGCCTGGGCAAAGAGTGAGACTCCAACTTAACAAACAAAAACAACTTAATATATTTTAATGAAAATGGCTTGTGTAGTGGCTTCGGTATTGTGAGATTTGCCTCCTAACCTCCTTCCTTCTGTTTGTGTGTAGATATCTGGACTCATGTTCCCTCAAGTTTCCTAAAGCCTCTCTTAGACACTATTTCCAGCTGGGCTGCCTTCACAGGATTTCCTTGCTTTGTTGTTTGTACGCTGTATTGCTTGCAGTTTTTTCCATTTTACTACAATGTAAAAGTGAATGTGTGTATATTTGTTTGGAGAAAGCAAAGAAAATCATATTAGCTTCGCTTACCAGGGAATAGTAATTATTCGGCAGTTTTTCTTAAACTGAAGCTTCCTAGCTTGATGCTATCAGCCAGTGTCATCCCTTTTTGGTCCTACCTGAGGTGATTTGCATCATCCTAACTAATTTGCATAGCACCATATGCTGCCCCAACTGAATCTTTGCACAGGATGAAATAATTTCTTTTGACAGGATAACCACTATTACAGCAGGTAGGCTGAACTGGGAAAGATGGTAATCAAATTAAGGAAACAGTAAGTAGGCAATTATGTGTACCCACCACCAAATGCTGGCAGTAATCTGTTCAGGACATCCGTAGAGCATTTGGTTGGGAACGGCTTGAGGGCCACTTAGAATGTTACTGCAGTGTGAATGTGGGACCTCCTCAATGAACTTATTCATAAATTGTTTAGGACTTCCTGACAGCATTAAGTCCTGATTTTTGCCATATTTGGAAAAAATGAACATTTTAGTCTGTACCTCAAAACCCAAAGATGCAGCCCCAGGATCAAGAATACGACGACAAATAGGCTTTTCTGTTTAGCCTAATGGCCTTATGCATTAGTTTAATAGCCATATTTTTTAATTTTAGTGTCAAAAGTTAATGTTTAATTATCTGACAGAAAAATGTAGTTGCATAGTCTGGAATGTAGTGCTCAGATGATCCTCCCTAACCCTCTGACCTGCCACTTCCCTCTCAGTCTCCCTTCTTTTCCATCAACAAGCAAGCCGTTTCAATAAGTTGTAGAGCAAGGATGTGATTTTACAAAATATCCCATAGAGTTCTGCTAAAGTGAGCTGGCCACAAGGCACTAGTAATCCCTGTACATTCGGACACCTCACCCTTCCCTTGATCAGCTTGAAGCAGTTGACTCTTAGATACCCTAGAAAATTGCTGCTTTTTTTCCTTCCCTAATGTGTGATCCTGAACAGAGCGAAGACCTCGAGCCAAGCTGAAATGTCTGAGATGAAAATTCCCTCTGGAAATGATGTGATATAAGAGGTCAGAGTTCTATTGGACAGCTCCTCTGGCAGGGAGCAAAGTTTCTGTTCTTAAGGAGCTATTCTGAAGGATGCTACCAAGGCAGGAATGCTTTTTAATGTCTCCTGAAGTTAGAAGAAAAAAACTCAAGGTGTAATTGTGGGGTCTGATGGCTTTTTTTTATAACCTAGGTCTTTAGGAACAGTCAATTAAAGTTTATCTGCTAGAGCATTTTCCCAAACAAATCAATACCTCATTTATGAAAAATTAAGGACCTATAAGCTTCTAATATACATGAGTGAAAAAGCAGGGAAGTTGTGTAGCAATGAAGTCGTGAGGGGCTAGTGGGAAAAAACCACAATAATACATTTCTGATTTTAAATTTACCACAGAGTTCTGGTGTTGTCACGCTGCATTGCATGGCATTAGCATAATCAAGTTTGCTTACTTTTAGTTTATGAGCTGTAGACTGCAGTTAGGCTTGATTTGTATTCTGTTTCTTCTAAATCGCAGGCTCTAACCTCGAAAGCAGGAGAGTTGTTAAAGAAGTTGCTCACACAGGTTGGAGAAAGTAAGCAGGCTACTGGTTTTCTTCAAAATGGAATAGGAGTCAGAAAACACGGTGGAGCAGGTGTTTTTCTCCTTGAACTTCTCATTTGTGGATTTTGAGTGGGTTTCTCCCCCCAAGAATCCTCAGAAAACAGTCTCATTCCTCTTCCCTATACCATAACTTTAAGAACAACAATTTATTGGCATACCTTAGATGTTCATGCCTGCCTAATGTACAGCTAAAGCATTGACTGGTTCGTTGTGTCATTACTTTAGCCACAGGTTCTCAAAGTTGTCTGCAAATTTCTGTCTCCTGGAGGGTTTTTTGTTTAGTTTTTAGAGATGAGGCCTCACTCTGTTGTCCAGGTTAGCCTACCGTGCCATGATCAAGGCTCACTGCAACCGTAAACTCCTCAGCCCAAGCAATCCTCCTATCTCAGCCTCCTGAGTAGCTAGGACTTCAGGTGAGCATCACCATGCTCAGCTAATGTTTTGATTTTTTTTGTAGAGGTGGGGTCTCATTAGGTTTCCCAAGCTGGACTTGACCTCTTGGCATCAAGTGATCATCACACCTCAGCCTCCCAAAGTGCTGGGATCATAATTGTGAGCTACTGCACCCAGCCCAACTGGAAAGTTTAAAATAATACTGATGCCATGGTCCTACTGCCAAAGATTCTGATGTAATTGGTACTGGATGCATCCTGGGCATTGGAATTTTTAAACTCCCCAGGTGATTCTCATGTGCAACCAAGTTTGAGAACCACCTAAGTCAGTGGTTCTCAACTTGGGGTCCTCAGATCGCAGCATCAGCATCACCTGGGAGCTTTTTAGAAATGCAAACTTGTCGGGTAAGTGGCTCAGCCTGTAATCCTGCGCCTTGGGAGGCTGAGTTGAGTGGATTGCCTGAGCCCGCGGGTTCGAGACCTGCCTGGGCAACTTGGTGAGACCTCATCTCTACAATAAATCAAAAATTAGCTGGGTGTGGTAGCGCGCGCCTGTAGTTCCAGCTACTTGGAAAGCTGAGGTGGAAGGATCGCCGGAGCCCAGCAGGTTGAGGCTGCAGTGGCCGGGAGCGGCCACTGCACTCCAGTCTGGGCGACGGAGTGAGACTCCAACTCAAAAAAAAAAAAAAAGAAATGCAAACATTCTGGCCCTACCCCAGACAAACTGATTCAGAAATCTGGGGGTGAGGCCAGAAATCCATCTTTTAACAAGCCCTCCAGGTAATTCTGATGTAGGCTAAAATTTGAGAGCAATTGCCTTAAGTAAAACTTTAGAAACCCACAGTGTGTCGACACCATTTATATAGTTATTGTTCATCTTGCAGATTAGTGTCTTTTTCAGGAAGCAGCAAGATATGATGGAAAGACTATGGGCTTTGGAGTCAGGCCAGACTTGGGTTTGAATCCCAGACCCATCATTTACGAGCTGTGTGAGCTTAGACAAACATACAATTTAATCTATGTGAACTTCAGTCTCCTCAATTTTGAAACAGTAGAAATTTTGTCTAACCCATTATGTTGTTGTGAAAATTAAGTAGGATAATAGCATCTAAACGGGACTCATAGAGTATTGTTAATCAGATCTTAGTTCCCTGTCTTTCCTCTGTTCTACTCCAAAGTTTAAAAAGCAATAAGAAGTGATGGAATTTCCACATGAATTGTAGGTCTTCATTTTTTCCCCCAGCTTTCAAATATTCTTTTCCATTCTCTGCTGATAGCATACTTCATTTTCACCTGACTCAACAGCACAACATAGGGCTTCATCATCATGTGAGTTACATGAACCAGGCCAGGACCAGGCTCTGGCTACTTGGCCAATGAAAGAGAGCCCACATATGGCCTCATCGGTTGATGAGGGGAAAATTGGGGTCAGGTCACTCAAGTCTGGCAGACCCTTTTCCAAAGTATCCTGAGGGTGTGCACATTTATTTTCAGAGGCACTCTAAGTTTTTAGAAGCAGCTACCTACTTAAACAAATTGCTTAGTTTATTCCAATAATTCCCTGTTCTGACCTGTTTTTAAACTTCATTCTAACACCAGGGATTCAATTTCTTGCTACTGCTTAGAAGTAGGCACCCAAGCCCACTCCCAAGACAAGCGTGTCCATGCAGTATAAGACTTGATAATAGCAGTATCCACAATTAGCATCTGAATAGATCATTACTGCTTAACCTCATAATCTCCTTAACTCCATTTTAGTCTCAGAACAACTCAGTGAGGGAGGTCTAATTATTATCGACACTTTACAGATGAGAAACTAAAGCTCAGCAAGGTTAAGTGACTTGTCCGAGGTCACATAAGTAGTAACTAGGGGAGCTGTCTTCCTGATCCCTTCGCCCAGTCTTGTATCCCAATTGGCATGCTGCTATAATAATGATAATGACAATAAACAATAGTAACAATATAAAAATGCAGAGCACCTGAGATATGGATGGAATTGGCTCCTAGAAGACAAGTGCTCTGAGATTCATGCACAAGCAGCTGGATCCAGAATAACTACTAGTGCGTTCTTCTCTACTCCCCACCAACTGCTCCCACTACTACCATTCCTCTTCCCTTATTGGCTCCAATATCTTCATCCCTACAACAAAGACATGGATTTCACGAGAGCACCTAATCTTATTTTCCAATTTTAAACGCACTTGCCTAAAAACGGAGAGAGTAAACACACTGAGATAACCCGAAGGTGTCCTAGAGCCCTGCTTATTATAGGGTGTGCAGTGACAGCATCACCAGGAAGCAATGCAGAATCTCAGGACTCACCTCGGACCTCCCGAGTCAGAGTCCAGCACTGAACAAGACCCGCAGGTGATATGTCCGCACAGTCTGCGGTTCCTAACAAGCTCCCAGGGTTCTGTGGATTATGCTCTGGCAGTGGAGTTCCACTTCTCTGCCAGCACAGTGGGCCTCTGGTCTCAGTGCTGTGGCAATGCCGATTATGCTGACTTCTATTCTATGATCGAAAACCAACTCCTCCTGCCAGCTCCTTCCACAAGGGAAGGTGAGAGAGCATGAAAGGCCTTTGAATCCCTCCAGGCATCTGCCCTGTAGGGGTATCTGGGGTTTACGGCTTTAAAAGGGGTGCCGCAAGCTTCACAGTAGAAGTCTCTCAGCCCACCTGCATGTGGCAAAATGGATCTATAGAGCTGGTTCTAGGTCTCTTTCTGTGAACACCTCAGGACAGGAGAATAGCTGGGATAAACTGTGTCTCTAGTGGATCTATGTCATTCAGGAGGGTGACTCAGGAGCCACACCAAGTAAATATGGCCTATTTTATAGAAGGCTATGTAGGATGTTGGCCTGGGTATAACTGGCCTCTCCATGTTGGTTCTGAAATGTCCCTTTCCTCTTTGTACAAATAAGCCATGCTGCAATTACCTGTCAGCCTTTCCTGCATCCCAGTGATCTGCTAGCACTTACCTGGTCCATGTCAGATTTCCTCTGCAGCTCTTTTGGGCTGCCTGGTTCCTGGGCTCCTGACACAGGATCCAGTGTCCCATGTCTGAGTTCTGCTCAACCAATGCACTGTCACCTAGATGTCAATCCAGACAGCAAATACCCATTGTCTTCTTTCTTCCTTGACCCTAGAAACACAAAAGGAGAACCCATCAGAGGCACATGAAAGTCTTGTGTCCCAGGAGTGTTTTAATTCAGTCAAAACAGAATTTCTAATCATCCCACCATGGCAAAATCTGGTTTCCCTCATAGAACTTCCCTAACAGTAAAAAGCATCATCGCTCATGTAGTTACTCAAGCTGAAATCCCAGGTAGAAGTAATTCTTGAATTCCTCCTCCCATCACGCCCACATTCAACCCACAAGCAAGCTATCAGCTCTACATCCAGAATACATCCCAAATGTACACACTACTCCTCCTGTCCATTTCCACTGCCCAGTCCACTATCTCTAGGTTACTACTGTCTCTTACTGGCCTCCTTACCACCAGCCTTGCACTTCACACAGAAGCCTGTGTGTTCTTTTCCAAAAAATTTCTCAGATTGTCACCATAACCCTGCCGCCCTCCATCCATTTCAAAATCAAACTCAAATGCCTTGCAGTGATAATTCAAACAGCACATTATAAACCTTGGCCTTTGTCTCCATCTCTGCCTCTATTTCTTCCTATTCATTTATCTCATTTACTCTACTCCAGCTCCACGGACTCAACCCATCTATGGGCCTTCTTGCTGCCTCTCCTCTCCATCTGGGTCTCTCTTTCCCTGGAGAATGGCATGGCTGACTTTCTCTCCTCAAGTCTAAACACAAGAGTCCTGTCCACAGAGAGGCCCTCTCCTGATTACACTTTCTGGAGCAAATTCTCATATCAACCTCATATTATAATGTTTTTCTAGACTTAATGCTATCTGAATTACCTTGATAATTGTTTTTATTGTTGTTGTTCCTGTATATATGACCACTGGAATATAAACTCTTGAGAGCAGCTATCTTGTCTGTTTTGTTTCTTATATAATAAGTCCTCCCAAAATTGAAGAAAAGGAGATATGACCAATATTATCTCCATTTTTTGTTAATTCCTTTATTTTTAGAATATTGATGATACCAAAGAGAATGCCAAAACTAACTATGCAGGTTGGAAAATGCCATATAAATGCACCCATGCTTATACCATGCTGGGATCAGCCATAACTCCAGCAAGCAGGGCAGCAGGTGACGCAGTGGGGATGAATCATGACTATCTGTTTCCACTCTTGGCACTGTAGTTCAAAATGCAGAACTCGAAGAGCATGGCTTACACATAATGAATGTCGGTGGCATCATATGAAGGAGGAAGAAATGAGGTTTCATTAATAAAATCACTGATGTGCTCAAGAAAAGGAAACAACTTCCTTCCTGGTTTCATTTTTTATTTGGATATAGTTCACCCAAGATCAGAGCTAATGTCCCACGCAAACAGACCGATCCATATGGGAAGTTCACTTTCCTGCTTTGAGAGCAAAAAGGTTGGAGAAGATGTCTCAAAATTATGCCATGGGTTGTCTAACTATTAAAGGATGACAAAAACCAGAAAACAACCTAAGAAATACACAGACTTTGCTGGCAGTATCTTCCTCCCTTTGTTATGCAGTCTGTTGTTTTGCCTGACCCCCAGCTTTGGCATTTCCACAGGATTCTGTTTTCCTTTCCCTCATCTCCATTCATCCGCATCCAAGGTTTTAGGGATGATTAACATATTGATTCCTGTGTCTTCAGTTCAGGTTTCTTTTCTGAGCTTCAAATATTTATCTCCAGCTGCCAGGTAGACATATATTTTTTTGATTAACAGACTTATTGAAGCCGGGCTTGGTGGCTCAGCCTGTAATCCCGCGCCTTGGGAGGCTGAGGTGAGTGGATTGCCTGAGACGGCGGGTTCGAGACCCGCCTGGGCAACTTGGTGAGACCTTATCTTTACAATAAATCAAAAAACTAGCCGGGTGTGGTAGCGCGCCCCTGTAGTTCCAGCTACTTGGAAGGCTGAGGCAGAAGGATTGCCAGAGCCCAGTGGGTCGAGGCTGCGGTGGCCGGGAGCGGCCACTGCACTCCAGTCTGGGCGACAGAGTGAGACTCCAACTCAAAAAAAAAAACAAAAAACCCAGACTTATTGAGGCAAAACTGGCTTACAATAAACTTCATATGTTTGAAGGTTTCAATTTGATATGTGTGGCATATGTATACAGCCAATAAACTATTATCATAATCAAGATAATGAGCATAACCGTCATCTCCAAAAGCTTCCATGTGCCTCTTTGTAATCCCTTTTTCCCCTCCTTCACATTCCCAGGCAAACACTGATTTGCTTTCACCATAGGTTACTTCGCATATCAGAAATTTATATAAAGGAAATTATGCAGTATTACTCTTTGTTGTCCAGCTTCTTTCATTCAGCAAAATTATTTTGAGATTCATTCATGTCATGGGTTTCAGTAATTCATTCCTTTTGATTTCTTAGTCGTATTCCATCGTGTGGATATACCATAGTCTGTTTATCTAATCACTTGCTGATGAGCATTTGGGCTGTTTCTAGTTAATGGCTATTAAAAACAAAACTTCTATGACGAGTTGTGTACAAATCCTTGCAAGGTCTCTTTTCTCTTGTATAAATACCTAGGTGTGGAATGTTTAACTTTTTAAGAAATTCTAAAACTGCTTTCCAAAATGATTGTACCAATCTACATTCCCAAACCAGTTGTATTTAGATTCCAATTGCTACACATCCTTGCCAAAACTTGGGATGGCTGATCTTCTTTACTATTAGCCCTTCTAGTAGATGCACCTCCTTGATTCAGGACATAATTACCTCTTACCTGAATCACTAGTCTCCTGCCCTCTGCTCTCTTCTTCCGTGCCTTTTCTGTATGCTATATTTTAAGACCTTCCTCAGGTCTATGATGTCTTCCCACATTTCTTGCCACCCCAAAAGAAACAATCACCTCCCACAGAATTTGCCACTACCTCCTCATGCATCCATATGCTGTAACAGACATACATGGAAGGTGTTCTTATTACTGTATTTATCATTTTGCCTATAACACTACAATGTAATGATTTTCTACCTGTTTCCTACAAGAGACTGTTAGCTTGAGGTCAAGAGTTATGGTTTATTCATCTATTCATGTCTGACTTGTTTTACACTCAGCAAAGAAAGACACACAGAAAGCACTTACTAAGTGTTTCTGAAGAATGGAGTGAAAGAAACATCTAAGTTTCCATTTGAGTTGAACTCAATACTTCTAATTATTATAGCACTTTTCAAAAAATTTTAATGACTTGAGGATATGCTATAAATTCAATTTTATCTACACAATGAGTTGCAGTTTTTTTTCTTACCTCAGTTTTTACCAGGTCTGCCAATTAAGTTCGTGAACTCATCCTAGGAAAAAGCACTACATACCTCATTGCTGAATATCACTACAGTCACCTTCAAAGTACTCCCCTTGGGAAGTTACATACTGATGCCAGTGCCTAGTCCACCCATCAAGGCAATTTTGAAATTCTTCTTCTGAAATGGCTATCAGAGCTGTCATCATATAATCGTTGATATACTGAATGTCATCAAAACGTCTTCCTTTCAATATTCCCTTTATCTTCATGTAAAGAAAAAAGTCATTGGGCGGGGAGGGGGGCAGATCAGATGAGTAGGAAGGGTGTTCCAATATAGTTATTTGTTCCCTGGCTAAAAACTCTCTCACAGACAGTGCTACGTGAGCTGGTGTGTTGTCATGATGCAGGAGCTCCTTCGAGACCATTTTTGCACACATCTTTCTCATGCCAAGATCTTCAGTTAAGGCTTTCCTGTTTATTGATGTTTATTTGGTCTGCTATGCTTCTCGCAGTCAGCTGACAATTTTGACACACAATTTGACAAATTTTTGCAATGTCTTTGTCAATTCTGTTGGTTACTGGTTATCCTGACTTCTGTTCATCAGTGATACTTTCTCTCCTCTCAGAAAAACATTTAATCCATTTGTACAATGCCATTCTCTTCATGGCTTTATCCCCATAAACTTAGACCAACATGTTCCTGATTTCACTTCCACTCTTGCCAAATTTAACATGAAATTTAATGTTTGTTCATTGCTCTAATTCAAGCTCTGACATTCTTGCAGCAGCACAGAAAAACATGCAACAACAATAACAAATGCCACTCAACAAAACACCACCACACATTGACATGAACACTGCTGTGAGACACCAATATGCCAAGGTTATGAAACCTTGCCTAGTTGTTTGTACAGTGTTGCTAACATAAATGCACATAAGCAAGTTTGCGAACTTAATTGTCAGTCCTTGTATTTCCTTTTCAAAAGATGAATGAACTTTTTCATCATGCCTTCTTAGAAATGTACTTTCATAAAATAATTGGTTATTAATATTTTTTCTTAATAAATTGGTTATTAATATTTTTTCTTTCATATGAATATATAAGTGTATATACACATGCACACACACATTTGTAGTTTCTCAATGTGTCCCCTCATACATTGGCATGTTTAGTCAATAACATCATTTTTTATTCAAACAATGTCTTCTGTTCTCAATGCTATAGGTGTTATCTTTAAATAATACATATAGAGTGGGCTCGGTGGCTCAGCCTGTAATCCCAGTGCTTTGGGAGGCTGAGGTGAGTGGATTGCCTGAGCCCGCGGGTTGGAGACCTCATCTCTACAATAAATCAAAAAATTAGCCAGGTGTGGTAGTGCGCGCCTGTAGTTCCAGCTACTTGGAAGGGTGAGGCGGAAGGATCACCGGAGCCCAGCAGATCAAGGCTGTGGCGGCCGGGAGCATGCCACTGCACTCCAGTCTGGGTGACAGAGTGAGACTCCCACTCCGCCTCAGCCTTCCAAGTAGCCAGAACTACAGGCGCGTGCTAACATGCTCGGCTAATTTTTGATTTATTGTAGAGACGAGACCTTGCCAAGTTGCACCGGTGGGTCTCGAACCTGCGGGCTCAGGCAATCCACACGCCTTGGCCTCCCAAAGCGCTAGGATTAAAGGCTGAGCCACCGAGCCTGGTCAAAAGTATTCACTTCATTAAGAGACAGTGAGTTATACCACAATTCAAGCTGAAGTTTAAAATAAGATAATCAAATAGCTTCTCTTTCCTTAATAATTTCTCCCTTCA
>CAUYQG010206486.1:0-14452 GCA_963574415.1 Tarsius wallacei | reverse complement strand
CTACTTGGAAGGCTGAGGCGGAATGATAGCCGGAGCCCAGCAGGTCGAGGCTGCGGTGGCCGGGAGCGGCCACTGCACTCCAGTCTGGGCGACAGAGTGAGACTCCAACTCAAAAAAAAAAAAAAATATTGGAAGAACCGTATAGACTACTACAAAATTCAAATAGATCCATCAAAACCCTGTCCAAACCTTAAAAAATATTCTTTGAGAATTATAGCTCTATAAGAAATAAAGCCTATAATTTCAGATTATAAAATGGGCTTATTTCCTCTATAAGCCCATGTAACACTCCACTCCTTTTTATCATGATACTAAATGATGGAGATGGAGGTTTGTATGGAATCTGAAAGCATTCAGAGCATTGTCATCACTCTACATCCACTTAGTTACAGTCACTGAAACTTAAGGTGAGCTATTCACTGTACCAGACTTATTATTAGGGTGTGGAGGGGTAGTGTTGCTGGAGCCAGTATGCCAGAGGTGCGCACTGGTAATGAGAGATCTGAGTAATGTAAAGATTTGCAACATACAAAAAGAAGAAGTAAAAAAGTATTTATTTAAGAAAAAAGATCGACTGGTCCGATGGTAGTGGGTTATCAGAACTTATTAACATTAGTGTCACTAAAGTTGGAATACAA
The DNA here is from genome assembly GCA_963574415.1 of Tarsius wallacei. Taxonomy (NCBI): domain Eukaryota; kingdom Metazoa; phylum Chordata; class Mammalia; order Primates; family Tarsiidae; genus Tarsius; species Tarsius wallacei. The sequence goes on along the minus strand of CAUYQG010206486.1, from coordinate 13,814 downwards.
CCCTCCACTGATAAATTTGACTGGCTTGAAAAAAAAGAAGGAAAGAAAAAAAAAGATCACTTCCCATTGACCAGAAGAGGGCCAGCATTTTAAGATGAGTGGCCCCATTGCCCCTGCACCCCCGACTTAAATCTCTTCTCTGGAGATGTTGCAATCAGGTGGACGTGACTACCTTGACTTCCTTATGACTTCCTTGTTGACCACTTGTGGATATCTTGCAGACCCTAAGGAGGGGGTCTGGTCATCAGGCACCAGGTCACAGGGTCTCATCACCCTCAGGAGTTTGTTTTAAGATTGCAATGGGTGGATACTGGTTATGCTTGAGAGATTTTGGTTGCTAGAAAGATGAAGTCAGCAAAGCTAATCTTTTCCTAGAGTATGCATTCCTCCAGGGCAGTTTCTACTTTCTCATGATTGTGTTAAGATCTAGGAACATCAACAACAAAAATGGCTTCCCTCTCCGTCTGTCCATCCTTTTACTTATGTAGTACATTCTTTAGTATTCCTGTAGCTAAAAAAAAATCAACTTCTCTTCACCTTCACTTGGAAAGATAGACAATGCATATGAATAGTCACACCTCAGGGATAAACTGAGAGCCCAACTTATTTTTTACAAGTATTAGAAGCAGATTTCTCAGATAATGACTTTTTAAAAAAAATCTATTTAACATAATATGTAAAAAATTTCTTCCCCTGCTTAGAGCATCAGCAAGCCTATATAGAAGATGGAATTCATTTGTTATAATTAGCCTTAAAGGGACACATGGTTTTTAAAGAAAAACTTCAATTCTCTCAGAAACAAACAAAACAAGTAAAGTACTTAGTCCACCTAATCAAATCCAAGGAAGAACATTTTATTAATACAAAAAATCTAAAGGGGATCTGAGCTTTTTACTACCAAGAACCAAGATACAGTTGAGAGAGTTTTGGAAACTGGCAGGATATTATAGCAATAAAGTTCCAAACTTTTCTACAAAAGCCTGGCCCTTGTATGTTCCTTTTAAACAGGATGTGCCAGAACCTCTAGATTGAACAGGAGAGGCTCAACTAACATTAGAAATGACCAAAATGAGCTTGCTAATGCATCAGCTTTGGGGCATCAAGATTATAAATTTTCATTTTTATTATTTGTACTTGAAAGTGATGGAAATGCTGTAAGTTTCTCTCCTTTTTTTTTTTTTTTTTTGAGTCAGAATATCAGTCTGTTACATAGGCTGGACTGCAGTGGCATGCTTACTGCCACCACAGTCTTGACCTGCTGTGCTCAGGCAATCCTTCCACTTCAGCCTTTCAAGTAGCTGGAACCACAGATGTGTGCTACCACACCCCACTAATTTTTTTTATTTATTGTAGAGATGAGGTTGTGCCATGTTGCCCAGGCCAATCTCTAACCTGTGTGCTCAGACAATCCTCTTGCCTCCACCTCCCAAAGTGCTGGGATTACAGGCGTGAGCCATGGCGTCTGTCTATAAGGTTCTTAATTGAGATCAGTAGTGTCCACAGGGTAATATAGCCAACAGTTAGAATCTGTAACAAGACGATTGCCACATTACATTAGAGCCATAAAAGCCATGTTTTGTTGGTTAAAGCAACTGAAGAAATTGTAAATGGTATTTTTCTCCCTCATTCTGGCTCATATTCATAGTACAAGAAGTGCATGTCAGTGCATTGCTAAACTTGCACCACACTCAATATTATTCTGTTAGAAAACAAGCTTCATGTGAATTTTAACTTCTTTCAGCTTCTCATATCACCATCTCTAGGTAAAATAACCTGCAACTCTTCTACCTTCATTTTCACATAAAACATGGCTCAATCACATAGCCCTAACTAATCAACTTATCTTTCCTGAAAGTTGCAAGAGACTCCCCTTACCAATGTTGATGTTGTTTGATTTACAGATGGATCCTACTTAAAAGATTAATCTGGGACTTATCACGCAGGTTATTCAATAGTATCTTTAACAACAACAATTAAAAAAAATAGAAAGTGCTTACCTTCCATAAAATGCCTCAGTTCAACAGTTGAAGTAATTATAGTGATCAGGGCTTATCAGTTGCCAAAATGAATGGCTGATAATGTTTATGAAAATAGTAGATATGCTTTTTAAATATAATTTTGGAAAGAAAAAATAAATACCCCCACTGGCTTAAAAGACTCAGTATACCACTATTAGGATACATTACTCTCCTTTGAACAAACTGAATATAGATTTTTTTCTTCTTCCTGGGAACTCAATATCTTTCATCAGCTTACATTAAGCCTCCTTTCTGAGAAGAGATTAATAAACAAATTATCCATTCACTACTTTGAATGTAATTGAATAACAGTAGAGCTATTATTGTAAGATCACCAGAATGCTTGCAGGTATTATTTTCTCATAATTGCTATTCACAAAACAATGACCAAAAGGACAAACTACTGAGAAAAACATTTGGTCCCACCCTCCTTCAGACACAAGATATTAAATCAGGAATTGCTCATGTACAGATGCAATCACCACAGAAACCATGCATTGAAGTCCAGAAATTAGACAGTCAGTTCCACAAGTGCCATGGTGTGAAGTCTGAGATAGGCACAGGATCCACAGCTATGACTGTGATCATCTGAGTAGGATTGTATTTTTTTTTTTTAAAGAGACAATTTCCCTTTCATCTCCTGGAATGGCTAATTACCAGCACCCTGACTTCCCCTTCTCCGCAGCTATGATGGAAAGCATAATTATTACAAAGCAATAGGAACATCCTAAAGACTTGTCTTGGTTTAAAACAGTAACCCCTCTCAGCTCTCTATGTACCTTTTTTGAAGAGACTGGACAGTTCATTTTAGCTATAAACTGGATAGTTCATGGGCAATTTTCCCTTGCTTGGAGAATGCCAGATTGTGAAGGAGAGAGGGGATGCTTGCATTTTTGCCTGAGGCCTCTGTAGTGAGACAGCAGCTGTCGGGCAAAAGAGAAAAAGAAAAAAAAACCCTCAGTGTTGATGCTGAAGCCTAGGCTTCCAACAGAAAGTGGCTGTTCCCTGAAGTATGTCTCTCCCTACTGGTAGATTTTGTGCTGCTACCCGTTTTTCTCTGTCAAGAGATATTTCAGAGCTGCAAAGCTGTAGAGGTTGACCATGTCCCACTGAAAGTTTTGGAGACAGATACAGTATTGCACTTTGGAATTAAATTTGGTTGTGTCAAAACAGGGGGCATGAGGTATATGAATCATATAGGTTAAGCTGCACGCTGAATTCATATTCCTGGGCACCCAGTTCCATGATATGAGCCACTTCCTTCTAGCTAAAGCCAGCAAACCTGCATTTGTACTCAGGGCATTCACATCTCATGACATCATACAGTTAGAAATGAGCTTTCCACTCAACCAGGTAAGGCATGGTATCCGTTCTCCATTTGGCGAAGTTGTGGGTGCCTAGTTTTTCATCTAGACATGGTGCCTGACTGTGAAGAGGTTCCCAATATTTCCCCCTGATAGCCACTCCCCTTTCAACTTGAGGAAAGAGAGCCAGTAGCTCCACCTCTAGAATGCTAGCACAATCATCTCTTTGTTGGTGTAGGGAGGTAGAGCTCAATGAGGGATTTCTGAGGTACCCAGAAAACCCATCCATGGGCAGGTGGTCAATATCAGACAGGAATAGTCGGGAGTGCAGGTGTGCTTCACTGCCAGATTGTGCAGCGGGTTCATGGATTAGACCTGATCCTCCTTTACTCAATGTGGTAGGCCATGTTGTGGAGGCTCAACATACCTGGAAGTTCTGTGCATAATAAAGACACTGGAAGTTCTGTACGTAATAAGAGACCTCAGAGTCTGACAGGCATAGTGAAATGTCTGTGAAACCTGTATGTCTGTATAACCTAATAACCTGTAAAAGCACTCCGGTCATAATGTTTGCAGATGGCCTCCAGCATCTGCAGCCTGTCCATGGAGAACTAAGCAACCAGGATAATACCTGTGTTGTTTGTAGCAGGCTCATGTTCATAGTACAAGAAGAGCACATGGGAGTAGTTCATGGTGAAACATTGGCAGATACATTGGTAACACAGGTCATCCTCTCCAGTTCAGTGAGCTGCTTTTGGAGATTTTTACAGGTCGTCTTCTCCAGTTCAGTGAACTGTTTCTGGGGCTTCAAAGGGGCAACCAAACAGTTTCCAGCTCAAGAGGTTCCTGTTATACTCCAAGAAGTTCAGATAGAGGTGCTGGGAAAGCTACACATGCTTGTTCTTTACCCAGGGCTTCTTGGAGGAGTTCCAGTGAATGACTGGCTACTACTCACTAGATGGTGACTTTCCTGAGAGCGGGAAATGTGATTTACTCAGCTCTGAGGCTCCAGAAATTCCAATGGACTGAAGGATAAACCTTTTACTTGCCCTTTCCTGGTCATTACCATTTCTGGCCTGGGCTTTGTTGTCTAGTGGTCCATTAAAGACCCAAGGAGTAGAAGAAACTTATATAAACTCTCCCCCATTCTTCCTTCTCAAAACAAACACCCTTTTCTGGTTTCCTTAAGCAGAACTTTAAACATGGAAAAGAATAAAATTCAAACATTTTAATTAGGCAGTAACAAAGCATGATTTCACTGCTGGATCATTACTTTTTATAGTTCTTAAACCTATTAGAGACAATATTTACCTTTTATAACAAATATTATTTATTACATCCTTTTACTCTCCTGCAAGGAAAGTCATAGAAAGTAAAACGTGCCTATATACACAAGTTTTTGTTTTTGCTTTTAGTCAGTAAAATATTTATTGAATATGTTCAAGCTCAGGTACAAGGGGACACAAAAACACCTCACTCCTCACATAATTTTGTTTTTCGAAAATGTTGTTGAGAACCACTTCCTGCCTCAGCAAAGCTTATGCTAAAGAAAGTCAAATAACATGTAGCTTTAATATAGGTCGTCGATATGTGTGAGCCTGCATTAGAAGGTGTAAGGTTTAGGAATACACAATCCATCTTTATACCTCATTTAGATATAGTGTTTTAAATTTTTCTTTATTTTAATAGCTTTAGGAGTACAAATGTTTTTTTATTGCCTGGATACTTTGTATAGTGGTGAAGAAGCCTGGGCTTTAAGATTACCTGTTACTCCCATTAGTGCACATAGTACTTGATAGGTAATTTTCATCCTCCCTCCTCACCTTCCCCCTTCTGAGTCCCCAGTGTCCATTATAACATTCTATATGCTTTTGCAGACCGTTTGCTTAGCTCCCACTCATGAGTGAGAACACGCAGTATTTGATTTTTCATTCTAAGTGCTACTACTCTTAGGATAACAGTCTCAAATTCCATCCAATTTGTTACAAAAGATGTTATTTTGTTCTTTCTTATGACTGAGTAGTATTACATGGTGTGTGTGTGTGTGTGTGTGTGTGTGTGTGTGTGTGTGTAATATTTTCATTATCCACTCATCAATTCATGTGCATTTAGGTAGATTGTGCTGCTTAAAACATGCGGGTGCAGGTGTCTTTTTTGTATAAAGACTTCTCTTCCTTTGCGTAGTGGGATTGCTAGATAGAACGGTAGATTTATTTTTAGTTCTCTGAAAAATCTGCATACTGATTTTCATAGAAGTTGTACTAATTTACACTCCTATCAACAGTGTATAAGCATTCCCTTTTCATAGTTCTGCACTAACATCTATTGTCTTTTGATTTTTTAAACAATGGCCATTCTGACTTGTGTATGGGGTATTGTGGTTTTGATTTGCATTTTCCTGATGACTAATGATGTTCAGTATTTTTTCATATGTTTCTTGTCATTTGTATATCTTCTTTTGAATGATGTCTGTTCATGTCATTTGCCCACTTGTTAATGAAGTTATATTTATATTCACAATTTCTTTGTAAATTCTGGATATTAATTTTTTGTTGGATGTATTGCTTGTGAATATTTTCTTCCCTTCTATAGGCTGCCTATTCACTCTGTTATTTCTTCTGCTCTGCAGTAGCTTTTCAGTTTAATTAAGTACCAGTTATTTACTTTTTATTTTTATTTTTGGTTGGATTTGCTTTTTGGGTCTTAGCCATAAATTCTTTGCCTCAGTCAATGTCCAGAAGAGTTTTTTCTAGGTTTTCTTCTAAAATTGTCATGGTTTCAGGTCTGACATGTAGATCATTAATCCATCTTAAGTTAATTTTAGTATATGATGAGAGATAGGGATCCAGTTTCATTTTTCTGCATGTAGTTACCCAATTTTCCCAGCACCATTTGTTGATTACAGTGTTTTTGCCTGCTTTTTAAAGACCAGTTCGTTGTAGGTATTTGAGCTAATTTATCAATTCTCTATTCCGTTTCATTGTTCTATATTCCTGCCCTGGTACCCGTACCATGATGTTTTACTTACTATAGCCTTGGAGAATATTTTGACATCAGGCAATTTGATACCTCCAGCTTTATTCTTTTTTGCTTAGGATATCCTTGGCTATTCAGGTTGTTTCAGGTTCATAGAAATTTTAGAATTGTTTGTTTTAGTTCTGTGAAGAGTTACATTGTCAGTTTAATAGGGATTTCAGTGAATCTGAAGATTGCTTTGGGTAGAATGATCTTTTTAACAATATTAATTCTTTTAGCCCATGAGCACGGGATGTTTCTTCATTTACTTGTGTCCTCTTCAATTTATTTCACCAATGTTTTGTAGATCTCTCTGTAGGAGTTTTTAACCACCTTGTCTTAATATATTCCTTTCAGATTGACTTAAAAAGAGTTTTTAGGGACATCTTACTAAAACTATAGAAGATCAAGGACAAAGATAACATCTTAAAAGCTACCATAGAAACACAAGATATTACCTTCAAAATAACAGTAATTAAGTTGGCAACAGACTTTTCATTTGTAACAATAGAAGATATTTCAAAATGCTGAAGAAAAGTGACTCCCAACACAAAATTTGTTCATCTAGCAAGCTATTTGCAGTCACAGAAAAAAAAATGTAGATTTATAAAAAATGAAAATGCCCACCTTGCCTCCCCACCCCTACCCCTTAATTTAGATAACTACATAACTTCAATGAGAAGAAAAGGGATCTAATAAAAAAGAAAAATATATATAAGCAACAGTAAGAAAAACAACAATAGCTGGGCACAGTGGTTCATACCTGTAATCCCAGCACTTTGGGAGGCCGAGGCAAGAGGAATGCCTGAGCCCAACAGGTCAAGGGAAGACCTTGTCTCTATAATACATCAAAAAATTAGCCGAGCATGGTAGCATATGCCTGTGGTTCCAGCTACTTGGAAGACTGAGGTGGAAGGATCGTCTGAGCCCAGCAGGTCAAGACTGGTGGCCATGAGCATGCCACTGCACTCTAGCCTGGGTAACAGAGTCAGACTCTGACTCAAAAACGACAAAAAATGTCGGGTGTGGTGGCTCACATGTATAATCCCAGCACTTTGCGAGGCCGAAGTAAGAGAATTGCCAGAGCCCGTGGGTTCAAGACCAGCCTGGGCAACTTGGCGAGATTGCGTCTCTACAATAAATCAAGAAAAATTAGCAGGGTGTGGTGGTGCATGCTTGTGGTTCCAGCTACTTGGAAGGAAGGTTAAAGTAGAAGGATCGTCTGAGCCCAGCAGGTTGAGTCTACGGTGACTGTGAGCGTGCCACAGCACACAACCCTGGGTGACAGAGTAAGACTCTGACTCAAAAAAAAAAAGAAAAAAGAAAGAAAGAAAAGAAAAAAGAAATATCTAAAGGCAAGCACAAGCAAGGGGACATGAATGTTGTCTTCATGAGTATGATATTGACTTCTAAGGTTTCTGTAATTGTTTAAGGCTATAGATCCTTTAGTACATTAGAGTCAAGCACTGAATATGCTTAAGATTTTTGAAGGAATTACATAATTCAGAGTTTATAGTTTACTAATTTTCATGTGTTAATCATGGAGAACTATGTGATCAGTAATTTAATTTTGTAGTTAACTATATCAGACTTCAGAGAAACTTATTTCTTTTTAATACAAAGATTTCATCATGGGAAGTGTAGACCTCTTGGATTATAGCCAATACAATAACAATAAAATTAGAAGATATTAGGATTCTTTACTTATAGCAAGGCCTTTACTGTGTATTATTAAGTTCCTCTTTCCACAATTTAGGAAATATTTGATTTTTAGAGTAACTTTATTATTAGCTTTAGGACTGTCAAATGTCCATATTTATCAGCCTATCAGAGATACCTTAGTTTACATAAACTATTCTTTTATCAGTTGTCCACATTGTAGAACTACTTATCTGGGCTTAGGGTAGAAGAATAGAATGTCCTTGGTCAGAAAGTCAAAGACTAAAATGGGCATAAAAATAGATTTTGCCATGTCAATGAAGAACAGTCTTTAGCAAGCACTATAGTTTAAATGAGTTCCCCAAAGTTCATGTGTTGGAAACTTAATCTCCAACGCAATAGTGATGGGGGAGGGGGGGACTTTTAAGAGGCAAATGGATCATGGAGGCTTTGCCCTCATAAATGGATTATCACCATTATCAAGGGAGTGAGATAGTTATAGTGGTTATGGGTTTCTGAAAAAGAGTGAGTTCAGCCCTCTTTCCCTCTCACTCTCATACTCTCTTGACCTTCTGCCTTCTGGCATGAAGTGATGCAGCATGAAAGATTTCATTAAAGGCCAGTGCCATGCTCTTAGATATCCCAGCCTCGAGAACTGTGAACCAAATAAATTTCTGTTGGTTATAAATCACCCAATATGTGGTATTTTTATAGCAGCACAAAATGGGCTAAGACAGAAGATTTGAGTTCATTTGAACACAGATGAAGCTGAAATTATTCAAAGCCTTAGGCACAGATGTTCTGAATCAGTGTAAGTCCCATTTATTCATACTTTTCTCCTTAAAAAGTATCAATGGTCCATCATTGATAATTGAAGTCCACACTTAACATAATGTTTGGGGAACTTCAAAAATCTGACTTTGGTATCTACCCTCCATCAGATCTTCCCACCCTTCCCCAGCTGTCATATTGATTTTTAGCCACTTTTAAAACACGTGCATTGTTCTCTTCATCTATTTCTGTAATGCTTTCCTCTTGACATGGAATTCTCTTCACTATTTCTTCTGCTAATTAAAAATCTCTTTCTACCACCATCAGTTCAAATGCTCCCCATTTGCGAACTCTTTCAACACCTTCATCCCATAGTTTTCCATTGCCAAACCACTTGCTTATTCAGGGTCACTATAGCAGTCTGAGCAAATTTCTATATTTATTGTTTTAATACTTTATTGATAAAAACACAATTATGATTTTTTTAAGGAAAAGCACATATTCATCTCATCCTTAGGGCTTACAGCCACGTGAGACCTGTGCATGGCTAGCCAAATACCCAGTAACTCACAGGTGCCTTTCACTTTAATCCTCCCCTTCATATGTCCTTTTATCAAGGCTCAGAACTCTCTCAAATTGCACTATAACTGATTTTCCAGGAAAAGGTTTTATTTCTGGGCGTAATTACTATAATTGACTGAAAACTGTTCTTTAAAAAAAACTTTTTAAAATTTTAAGATAATGTAGATTTATATTAAGTTGTAAGAAATTATACAAAGATCCCAAGGGACCTTTACTCCATTTTCTCTTGTGGTAACATCTTCCAATAGTATAGTATAATATCAAAAGCAGCATATAATACAGTTAACATACAAACTATTTCTATCACTCCGATATCCTTCAGATTATCCTTTTAAAATTATACCTACACTCCTCTTGTCCTTTCCATAACTTCTGGCAACAATTAATTAGTTCTCCATTTCAAGAATGTTTATAAATGGAATTATACCATATTTTACTTTGTGAAATTAGCCTTATTCACTCAGAATAATTCTCTGAATATTCAAGTTGTTTTGTGTATCAGTTGATTGTTTCTTTTTATTGCTCAATAGTGAATCTTGGATAAAATGGTCAACTAGCAATGGTTAATGCCACAGGGAAAAATACTAAAGCAAACACTCTGGGAAGTGGGCCAGAAGCCAAGTGAAGAGAAGAGATCTGGCTGAAATGTGATTTCTCATACACATTCTGACATAGATGATCCAAATCTGATTTAACATTATGCACAAAAGTGTGGTCATTGCTGGGAATATTTTGAACAAACATCACCAACTACAACAGTCAAAGTCCACAATACCTTCAATATGTGACATGAAAAATAAATATGATTAGATCACCAACTTTTCTTGCTCTAGATGCCACAGAATTAGTAATGTCTGAACTAGCCATAAAGGAGAAATGAGGTATTCCAACATCATGAACTTGATTACATTGCCTGTGTCAAATTCATGATGTCTTAAGGTATAACACAGCATTAGACCGAGTTGAAGAGTTAGTCATATGTAATCTCTACCTACATGGTAATCTAAATGTTGGAGACACACAGCATCCGTCAGAAACCTGCATTCTAACAGCATGATGGCTAAGCATAATCTCTTAGTCACGGAAAAGTAGTTTAATGCAAAGTCTTTGAAAATAATATTCTGATGGTAGTAAAAGAGGTGAGGGGAAAACTGGTTGATAAAGCTTGTTGGAAGGCAGAGAACAAGTAGATGATTATCTGCAATTTGTAGGATTGCTCCTCAAAGGGGTGTGCTTGTGCTCCAAGGAGTAACTAAGTTAATAAAATGTGATTCAAGAAGAAAATATTAATTTACTTTTCAATAAATATATATGTGTGCAGGTAGATATTTTATGCATAACAAATTCTCTTCTACTTAAGATGGGGCTATGTCCCAATAAACTCATCATAAGTTGAAAATATAGTAAATTGAAAATGCACTTAATACTCAAAACACAGCAGAGAGTCCCCAACTTACAATCGGTTGATTTATAATTTTTTGACTTCATAATAGTGCAGAAAAGACCCTTAAATAAGAACAAATTTGACTCTTTAAAAATATGAAAATTAATCATAAAAATATTTTAAACACATTTTTTAAAATTATCTCACGGAAACGTACTTAAAAGAATTGTGGAATTTTTTAAAATTACACTTTTATTTATTCTGAAAGATGTTCTTTCAAATTGTTGAGTTTATGGCAAAAGGTGACTTTCAGTTGTCTGATTTCAGAGAAATTTGATATTAACGATAAATAAGCTGTTTTAGGTTCACAGCAAAACTGAGCAGAAAGAGCAAAGTGCCCTAGTGTTGCCTTTTTATTTCTCACTTGACTTATAGCTCTTTGCATTCAGGATCCCCGTTTTGTTTATTTTCATTTATAAGGCACATTATTTATACACAGAGGGTATTGAATAACTTTTGATTAGTTTGATATTGCGATTAACTGTGAAGTGATTTTTCTCTCTGACAGTAGATATTATATTACTATGGTAACACATACTTTTAACCACTTTCTCAGCATTATTTTATTTTATTTATTTTATTTTGAGGTGGAGTCTCACTCTTGTAGCCCAGGCTGGAGGGCAGTGGCATGCTCATGGCCTCCCCAGTGTCGACCTGCTGGGCTCCGGCGATTCTTCCACCTCAGTCTTCCAAGTAGCCAGAACTACAGGTGCGTGCTACCATGCCCAGCTATTTTTTTTTTTTTTAATTTATTGCAGAGACAAGGTCTCGCCAAGTTGCCCAAGCTGGTTTCGAACCTGCAGGTTCAGGCAATTCACTCCATTCTGCCTCCCAAAATGCTGGGATTGCAGACTGAACCACCAAGCCTTGCCTCTCAGCATTATTTTAGATCATTAACACATAAAGTATAAAAGTGGAACACTATGTAATATAAACTATTCAAAACTTAGTCTGTAGTAAACCATTCTAGGGCAGAAAATTTCAATGAACTCCTTGAACAAAAATGTTGTTGATCTTTTATTACCCTGGTTTTAGTCTGAGTATATAACAAAGAAAAATTAAAACTCCCTTTCTGTGTTTATAACCCGTCCATTTTGAAAACTCCTCAAAATATCTTCTTTGCAAGTCTAACAATTCAGAACTTGATTTTAAAAAATAAAACAGATAACTGTATAGATTGTATACTTCATTTCATGTTTAATTTGTAAGACTAGTAAAAAAACATTGTGGAAAGTAATTCAAATTATACAGACAATATTGATTTTTCCATACAGATTTTGACATTGATTATTGTCTTATAAACCACTAATCTAAATAAGGAAATATCATTTCTGAATTTTCTTTAATTAAACATTTGAAGGGTATTTTGCCCCCATAAATGAGATGATAGCAAAAGGAGATTGAGAAGGCATGGGTACTTCTTATATTTGTGATCGAAACTGCAGTGTGGACCCTCTCATTTTCTCTTTATAAGCTTCTTCAAATTTCTCATACTGGGCTACAGTGAAATGATTCTTCCAGTCTCCTGAAATACCTGAAAAGAAAATATAAAATGACAAATTTGAAACTATTGTAAAATTTCCCTTCTAAAACTAGTTTTAATACTAACTACTAAATCCTTTATTTTTTAAACTTTAACTTTAGGATGCCATAGCTGTGCCATAACTCTAATCCTAAAGTCTTACTTCCACTCCCAGACTCCTAGGCCTTCTTAGGTTTCCAATTATTCCCATGGACTATTTCAGTATCTTATGTAAAGAAATAATATGAGCCGAGTGTGGTGGCTCACACCTGTAATCCCAGCACTTTGGGAGGCAGAGGCAAGAGGATTGCCTGAGCTCAGGGGTTTGAGATCAGCCTGAGCAACATGGCGACACCTCGTCTCTATAATAAATTAAAAAATTAGCTGGGCATGGTGGCACATGCCTGTGGTTCCAGCTACTTGGAAGGCTGAAGCAAAAGGATCACCTGAGCCTAGCAGGTCAAGGCTGTGGTGGCTGTGAGTGTGCCACTGCACTCTAGCCTGGGTGACAGAGTGAGATTCTAACTCAAAAAATAAAAAAAGAAAGAAAATGAAATAGTCTTTTAAATACAGGTAGTTTATAAAAATGTCACTAGGGGGGAAACCAGCATTTCAAAATCTTGATTCTAGCTGTGTGTGGTGGCTCACTCCTGTAATCTCAGCACTTTGGGAGGGGGAGGCAAGAGGACTGCCAGAGTCCAAGAGTTCCAGAACAGTTTGGGCAACTTGATGAGACCTCGTCTCTGAAATAAATAAAAAAACTTAACTGGGCATGGTGGTGTGCACCTGTGGTTCCAGCTACTTGAAAGGCTGAAATAGAAAGATCATCTGAGCCCAGTGGGTCAAAGCTGTGGTGACCATAAGCATGCCACTGCACTACAGCCTGAAAGACAGAGTGAGACTCTTACTAAAAAAAAAAAAAAAATTTGATTCTCTGACTACAACAGCTTTGTGAACAAAGGATATAGATTTTTTTCATTCAGTTTAATGCTGTTTTTCCATGTCAAGTGATAATTTCTGAAAAATAACTTCTATGGTCAAATAAGACTAGAAATGACTGGGTCAAATGTAAAACCATATTTCTTTTTTTTTTTTTTTTTGAGTTGGAGTCTCACTCTGTCGTTCAGACTGGTGTGCAGTGGCCGCTCCCGGCCACCGCAGCCTCGACCTGCTGGGCTCCGGCAATCCTTCCGCCTTAGCCTTCCAAGTAGCTGGAACTACAGGCGCGCGCTACCACGCCCGGCTGATTTTTTGATTTATTGTAGAGATGAGGTCTCGCTTGCCCAGGCGGGTCTCGAACCTGCCAGCTCAGGCAATCCACTCACCTCAACCTCCCAAGGCGCGGGATTACAGGCTGAGCCACCGAGCCCGGCTAAACCATATTTCTTTACCACAGATTTCTCGGTCTTCAAAATATTAAACATATCAAAAGCCTTGAAGGAACCATATAGGATACAGCATTTACCATAAATATCTGTATGTTTGTTTTAATGCCATTT
>CAUYQG010206481.1:0-17784 GCA_963574415.1 Tarsius wallacei | reverse complement strand
TGCCTCCTGAGGTTGTTGATATACTGCTCAAACAAAGGCTCCAGGTTCTGCCTCACGGTCTTGGTGCCCTGCTCCTGCAGCAGGGTCCACTTGGTGTCTAGGACCTTGTTCTGCTGCTCCAGGAAGCGCACCTGGAGGGGATACAAGATGGTCACTCTCCAGCTGATGGAAGGAAGGGAAGACGTGTTTGTGTTTCTAGTTTCCTAATAGGTCTGAGAGGTCTCCATGAGGCTGGGCTGCTGCAATGCTTGTGCAGAGGCTACGGCTGGACTTTTCTCCCCCAAACCTTTTTCCTTTTGTACCCCAGAGGACTAGCTGGAGAATTCCCTCCTGGACCATGGATGTGTTCTCACCTCTAAGTCATGAGCATATCAGCGACTTTCAATATTTCTTCTCCTTCTTTTTCCAAGTACAGTCACAAATCTAGTTTAAGGATAGTATTTACCTGATATATTATATGAAGCTTTTATTACTAAAAGGACCTCAGCTAAAAGAAATGTTAAATGTTGCCTCATGATAAAATTTAATTCTAAAATATTATAATTTTATGGTTACTTTATGTTTCTAGTATAAATTAGCATTTCTATATATTGTATAAATGTTTCTGGTCTTTCTTAATCTTGCCAGAATATTCCATTTCTTTTTCTAAAGTTTTATTAGCTTATATAGACCCCAGAGAGTAATTTGCCACCTTTTTCCACTGGCATTTTCTTTGTAATCTCATAAACACTTCAGAGGGAAGAATAAATCCACTCCATTCTCTCATGTCCTAATCTGTGATTCTAAGTTATGGAAAGTCACAGCTCTTCCTGGGCAGGAGTGAGGGCCATGTAATTGATTCTGTGGTTACATGTGTCCATGTTGTCTATACCAGGGGTCCCCAACTCCTGGACTGCAGACTGGTACCGGTCTGTGGCCTATTAGGAATCCGCTGCCCAGCAGAAGGTGAGCGAGCTTGGCCTGCTGTGAGATCAGAGGCAGCATTAGGTTCTTATACCAGCATGAACCCTATTGTGAACTGCGCACATAAAGGCTCTAGGCTGGCATTCATGAGAATCTAATGCCTGATGATTCTCCCCTAACATCCCCACGCCATTTGTGGAAATGTTGCCTTCCATGAAAGTGGTTCCTGATGCCAAAAATGCTGGTGACCGCTGGTCTACGCAGAGCCATCAGGCGTCCCAGTAGAGAGCTAGTCTGTCCCCTTCTCCCTTCCCCTTATTTCCCTAATAGGAAGGCTGCTGCTTCTCTGGTCTGGGGACTCGAGGTGCCCGTGGAGGTCATGGCCTCCTGGCTCACCTTGTCGATGAAGGAGGCGAACTTGTTGTTGAGGGTCTTGATCTGCTCGCGCTCCTCAGTCCTCACCCGCTGGATGGTGGGGTCGATTTGCAGGTTCAGAGGGGTGAGGAGACTCTGGTTGACGGTGACCTCTTGGATGCCTCCGGGGGGGCACACGGGGAAACCAGGGCCCCCGTAGCCGCCGGCAAAGCCAGCTCCGCCACCGAGCCCAAAGCCAGCACCGGCTCCACCGCCGAAGCCGAATCCACTCCCGGCGCCGCCTCCAAGGCCAAAGCCACTGCCCACTCTGCCGCCATATCTGCCACCGACGGCGCAGCTGCCCCCTCCGATGGAGATCCTCTGGGAGCTCCCCAGGCCGTAGAGGCTCCGGCTGCCGAAGCCAGCTCCCCCACACACGCCGCCCAGGCCGCTGCCCCGGGAGCGGGACACGGACACGCTGCTGAAGCCGACCCCAGGGAGCCTGGCCGAGCCGGCACTGAAGCCCCGGCGGCTGCTGCTGTGGGTCCTCACGGTGGATTTGCTGGACATGGTTGCAGGCGATGAGACGGCTGGAGAGAGCTGAGCAAGTGAAGGGGACAGGCGACAGAGAGAGCTGTGAGCTGGGTTCCCAGCAGCAGTTTATATATGTGGGGAGCCTGGGCTGGGCTCAGAGCTGGAACATGAGCTTGCAGATTGTGGCTGGCCTGACACACTGTGAGATCACACCTGGATTATGAGAAAGTTGTAAAATGCCAAGGCTGCATTTTTTCGCTTCTTGAAATCAGGGAGAATGCTCCTTTCTCCAGCTTTGACTTGATCTCAGCAGAATTTCATGAAGTTAGACTTAGTCACTGTCTCAGCAGAGACTCTCCATGTTATGCTTGTGTTCAGAGTGTCCCAAGTGCTCTTTCCAGTGTGGTTTTTTTCTACCAGCAGGGTTACTGGAGATGAATAGTCATTTTATGCTCATAGAAAGACTACCATTACTTTCCAATGATTTCAAGCGTTAAGTATTACTTTTTTATCCTTTATGTACAATTTCAAACATGTAAAAAAGTGGAAGCACACAGAGGGCCTCTATCGACCTACCACCTCGCTTTGGTGATGATTATTTCACAACCAACCTCATGGCTTCCATGCTTCCACCCAATTCACTCCCCTATCCGAAGTTAGTTGAGTGCAAATCCCAGCAATCTTATCACTTCTTTAGCACACTACTCAACATTTATGTCAAAAGATAGGCTCTTTAAAATATATTCATAAATCTTTTTTGTATCTTAAAAATGTGTTTCCATTGACATCAAAAAGTCTCTATTCAATTTTTCTTGGTTTTTTTTTTCCAGTTATCCTTTTTTTTCATGTTTTTTTGTAGTCTAAAGCAGTATCTCAATAAGCTCTAGACATGTTGTGTTTGGGTGATATAGCTAAAATAATATCCCCTTTACATCATGTAAATCATTAAATCTCTCATCATCTTTTTTTTTTTTTTTTACAATTTACTTGTTAAAGAAACCATATTCTTTGGCCTGTGTAGTGTTTTGGTCTCTGGGATTTTTCAATTGCTTAGTCATGGTGTTTTATTTAACATGCTACTACTGCGTCCTTCATATTTCCTGCCAACTGATAGCTAAAATGTAAAGCTTAGTAAGATTTTCTTATATATTTAAATTTTCCAGATGTGGGTATGGTAGAATGCCCACTTAAATATTAAATGTTGTTATGTACACATTTATTTATATATTTACAAACTGAGTATGTAATACATGTTGTGATACATGCTAAGACCATTCCCCAGTCACCCAATTTTTGCATATGGAAATAAGCAGTGTTATCGGTTCCCTGTGTATTCTTCTAGTAACTTTACTTGGATATGTTTGCGTGCTTTTTCTGGGGAATGTGTGAGATATGTATGTGTGTGTGTGTGTTTGTGTGTGTGAATGAGAGAGAGGAGAGAATGAGAGAGAAAAGCGGGAGTTTTATAAGTAAAGAGCAAACCATTTGTTGAAAGGTATACTACATAGATAAATTGGATACATGTATACACACACAGAGGAATATATACATTCATATGTATACAAATATTTTAAAATTATATATACATGTATGCAAGATGCGCACACATATGCTTTCTTTCCCAGTTATGCTTATGTTGTATCTCCGTTGTCTCTCATATCTATATTTTCCCTTGATTCTTTTAAACACACTGTAACCCCTTTTTTATAACTGTTGCTTTCCTCCACCTTTTCCTGTGTGTGCAGGTCTTTCCTCTTTGTGTTGCTTTCCATTTGGCCTTCCTTTCTTTTGTTATGCATGTTTATTTTTTCCCTGCTCCTTTTCTGAGCTCTGCAAGCAGACATTTTGCCTTTTTTTTTGGTCTCAATATATTATCCCTTCATTCTCTTATTTTATACTGATGAGCGTTTCATTGAAATTTTTGCTGATATTTTGTAGTGCTTTTTTTTCTGTTGGCTATTCTTTAAGTGCCTTTTGTTTTTCCCATTCCTGTTGATTTTTTTTTTAGTTGGAATCTCACTCTGTCACCCAGACTGGAGTGCAGTGGCACGTTCATGGTCATCGCAGTCTCAACCTGCTGGGCTCAGGCAATCCTTCCATTTTAGCCTTTCAAGTAGCTGGGACTACAGGCATGCGCCACAACGCCCAGCTAACTTTTTGATTTATTGTAGAGATGAGGTCTCACCACGTTGCCCAGGCTGGTCTCGAACCTGTTGATTTTTGAATACGTGGATCTTTTGTGGGTCCTAGAATGGTTCCTGCTGCCAAGTGCTCATCTTTGCGGAAAGTATTCTGGAAAGAGGGGCCAGGGCCACATCCAGGTTGTTTGAATTTCTCATTATGACGCAGGACTGTGTGACTATTTATTTTAAACATTCGTTCAGTCAAGCCAATAGACATCACTGCAGAGTGGTTCACGAATCACAGCCTCTCTGCATTCTTTGCCTCACCAACAAAATGCTGCCAGTAGATAACAAAATGCTGTCAACTTGAGTGGGCATGGGGTGCTCAGATATTTGCCCTAACAGTATTCTGGATATATCTATGTCTGGATGTGATTGAAATTTGAATCGTTGAACTGAGTGAAATAGATCAGACTTCCTGATGTGGGTAGGCCCATTGAGTCAGTTGAAGGCCTCAATAAAAAAAAGGTTGAGTGAATGGATAATCCTCCTGCCTGACTGTCTTTGAGTTGGGACATTGTTTTAATTCAACCTGAATTAAAACACCAGCTTGTTCTGGTTCTCAAGCATGCTGTTTTTTGAACTAGAATTACAATATTGGATCTTCTGATTCTTATGTCTTGGGATTAAGTCTTCAACTAAAAACTGGTGCTCCTTAGTGTCTAGCTTGCCATCTTGGGAACTGCCAGCCTCCAAAAATTACATCCATCAATTCTTTATAATCCCTCTCTTTCTCTCCCCCATCCCTCTCCCTCTCCTTCTTCCTCTTTCTCTCAGGTATATGTGTATCCTATTGTTTCAGAACACTGGCTAATACACATATCCAATGTTTTCAGAATTGTTAGCCATACCCCTAATTTTAATTTCAAACATTTGACTTTGTAGTGTAAATTTCTATGAGTGAACGGATAATACACACACACACACAGAGGAATATATACATTCATGTGCATACAAATATTCTAAAATTATATATGCATGTATATAAGATGCACACACATGTGTAGGAATAAAGTTTCTATAAATATCTGATTGCAGGTTTTTTGTGTAGATACTTTTGGGTAAATACAAAAAAGTACAATTGCTTTATTGCATGGGAAAGGTATGTTTACCATATTCTCGGTCAAAATCCCAACAAATTATTTTCTGGATATCAACAAACTGATTCATATGGAAAGGCAAAAGACTCAGAATAGCTAACACAATATTAATGGGGAAGAACAAAGTAGAAAAACTACTACTATCCTACTTAAAGAAGCTGCAGTAATCAAGACAGTAAGATATTGGTGAAAGAATAGAGACATAGATGAAGGAACAAAATAGAGAGCCCAGAATTAGACCCACATAAATATAGTCCTAACCTTTGACAAAACAAACAAACAAAGGCCACACAATGGAGCAAAGATAGTCTTTTTGACAAATGATGTGAAACAACTGGATATTTATATGTGAATGTGAAAAAAATGGTTCTAGACACAAACTTTATACACTCCACAAAAATTAATTCAAAATGAATCATAGCTCCAAACATAAAATGTCAAACTATAAACTTCCTAGAAGATAACACAGGAGAAAACCTATATGACCTTGGGTGTGGCAATAACTTTTTAGATATAATACCAAAATTATGAACCAGGAAAGAAATAATTGGTAAGCTAGAATTCATTAAATTAAAATTTCTGCCCTGTAAAAGACACTTTATTCTCAAGATAATAAGAAGTCAATATTCCTTATTGAGGAAAATATTGGCAAAATACATTATCTGACTATTATTCAAATGATACAAAGTCTTAAATTAACAATATGAAACAAACAACCCAATTACAACATGGATCAAAGTCCTCAACAGATGCATCACCAAAGAAGATATATGACTGGCATATAGCATATGAAAGATGCTTAATGTAATTGCTCATCAGGGACATGCAAATTAAAACAACATTGAGATACCACTGCGTGCTTATTTGAATGACTCAGATCCAGAACACTGAAGCACCAATTGCTGGCAAAGATATGGAGCAAAAGGAACTTTCATTCACTGCTAGTGGGAATGCAAAATGGTACAGCCACTTTGAAAGAAAGTTTGGTAGTTTCTTACAAAACGAAACATACCCTTCCCATGCAATAAAGCAGTTGTAATTTTTTGCATTTGCCCAAAAGTATCTACACAAAGATATTTATAGAAACTTTATTCCTAATTGACAACACTTAAAAGCAACCAAGATGTCCTTCAGCAGGTGAATAGTAAACAAATTGTGACACATCCAGACAATGGAATATTGTTAAGCTTTAAAAAGAAATGAACTATCAAGCCACGAAAAGACATGGAAATATCTTAACTGCATATTACCAAATGAAAGAAACCAATCTGAAAAGGCTACATGCTGTATGATTCCAACTCTCTTACCTAGATAACACACAACTAAAAAGATCAGTGACTGCCAAGGATTACTGGGGAAGGAGGAATGAGCAGCCAGAGCGTAGAGGATTTTTAGGGCAGTGAAAATAACCTGTATGATACTTTAATGGAAGATACATGCTACAATACATTTGTCCAAACCCATAGACGGTACAACACCAAGTGTGACCCCTAATGTAAACTTTGGGTATCAATGACATATCAATGTAAAAGGTAAACGATTTATATGATCTGAAGTGAAATTCTATTACGTGACATCAATGTAGATTCATTGATGGTAACGAATGTATCATTCTAGTGGGGGTTGTTGATAACTGGTAAGACTATGATTCTGTGGGGTTGGGAGTTATATGATAAATCTTGTACCTTCTGTCCAATTTTTTGTGACTCTGAAACTGCTCTAAAAAATCTAAAACTGTGGATGTTCCTGGAGGAAAGTATGCTTAGTGAAGTAAGCCAGGTACAGAAAGTCAAATACTGCATAATCTCCCTTATATATGGGATCTAAAAGAGTTGAACTCACAGTAGTAGAGAATAGAATAATGGTTACCAGAGACTAGGGGGATAGAATGGGGGCAGAGCAAATGGAGGGTTCCTGAACAATGGGTACAATTCCAATTAGACAGTAGAAAAAGTTTTGAGATCTATTGCATAGCAGGGTGATGATTAACAAAGAGAACATATTGCATATTTCAGAATAATGAAGGGAGCAAATTTCAAATGTCTCACCACAACAAATCATAAATGAGATGATGGATGTGCTAGTCAGCTTGATTTAATCAGTATGCATTGTATACACATAGTGATACATAGTATTGTACCCCAGAAATATATGTAATTATGATTTGTCAATTAAAAATAATATTAATTTTAAAAATTCTCCCCAAATATTCAATGGTTTTAACAAATTCATACTGTCATAATTTCACCACTACGTTGTCGTACATACTCATTTTATCTCCCTAAAAACTGCCCTGTGTTTTGTCTATTCACCTCGTGAAGATTCTTTGCCTTTTTGTGTAATCTTTATTCAGTGTGTTGGTATTCACATGATAGCATGCTGGGGTTTTTGCTTGGGATTGCGCTGAATCTATATATCTGGTTTGAGACTTGACAGCTGAATAATATTGAGTCTTCCAATCTGTGAATATGAAATATCTCTTTATTTACAGCTTTGATTTCTTTCATCAGTGTTTTGTAGTTTTCTACATATAGATTCTCTCCACATTTTGTTAGATTTATGCCCAAGTACTTAGTTTGTTGGTGCTATTGTGAATGATATTGAGTTTTAATTTCAAATTTCAGACCTTCATTGCTGGTATATAAGAACATACTTTTGGGGGGGGGGCGGTAACCGTGAATGTTAGTCTGTTTTACATTGTTATAAGGCTGGGTACTTTATAAAGAAAGGTGGTTTATTGTGGCTCATGGTTCTGCAGACTGTACAAGAAGCATAGTGCCAGGATCTGTTTCTGGCGAAGTCTCAGGAAACTTTCGATCATGGTGGACAGGGAAGGGAAGCTGGCATGTCACATGGTGGGGGAGAGAGCAAGATAAATTCCATGTTCTTTTAGACAACCAGCTCTCTCATGAACTACCAGAGCAAGAACTCACTCATAACCGTGGGGAAGGCACCAAGCTATTCTTGAGCGAGCTGCCCCCATGACCCAAACACCTTCCACTAGGCCACATCTCCAACACTGGGGTCACATTCCAACATGAGATTTGGAGGGGACAAATATTCAAACTGTTTCAACTGGTATCCTGCAATTTTGCTGTATTTGTTTATTACTTCCAAGAGGTTTTTGATAGATTCTCTGAGATTTTCTACCCAGGCCATAATATCATATGAAGATAAAGACAGTTTTGCTTTTTCATTTTAAAATCTGTATAAATTCCATTATTTTTCTTATCTTATTGTGTAGCTAGACTTCCAGTACAATGTGAGTAACAGTAGAGAGAGGACATGCTTGCCTTATTTTCAGTCTTAGGGGCAAGAGTCCAGTCTCTCACAATTAAGTATGATGTTAGCTATAGGATTTTCCTAGCATTCTTTATCAAGTTTAGGAACTTGCCCCCATTCCCTATTTTCTGAGAGTTTTTTTTTTTTAAGAAAACATGAATGACTGTTGGATTATGCCATATACCTTTTTTGTATCAATTGTTATAATCTTTCAATTTTCTTTCTTCTTTTTTTTTAAAGTTGATCTCACTCTGTCACCCTGGCTGGAGTGCAGTGGCTCACTCACAGCCGCTGCAGCCTCAGCCTGCTGGATTCAATTTTCCTTCTTTAGTCCTGTGATATGGTGGACTCTATTAATTGATTCTGAATGTTTAACTAGTCTTGCATATCTAGAATATCTCACACTTGTCCATGGTGTATAATTCTTTATGTACTGGATCAGACTCAATCTGGTAATATTTTGTTGAGCATTTTTTGTGTCTATGTTCATAAGAGGTATTGGTCTGTTTTCATGTAGTTTTGATGTCAATGTCTTACTGGCCTTCAGAGCGTGAGTGAAGAAATGCTTTCTGTGTCTCCATTTTTTGGACGAGATTGTAGAATATTGGCGCCATTTCATTTTTTAATGTCTGTAGAATTAGTCAATAAACTATTTAGCTCAGTGCTTTCCTTTAATATATCAATATATACATTATTGATTTAGTTTCTCTAATAAGGATGTGGATGTCCTGATTATCTGTTTATCTTCATGAGGAGTTTCATATTTTGTTTCTTCGTGATTTGGCTCATTTAATCTGAGTTACCAATTTTTTTATCTTTTAGGCTTTTTGCATTTTATTTTTTAAATTGGTAAATACTAATTGTACATACAGGGGATGCCAAAAAATGTACAGACATTTTAAGTATGACATTCACTCAAAAGATGGCATTAATCAAATGAATGCTGGCATCACCATGCGACAGGCAGGACAGTCAAAGAAAATGGTGGAAGCACGGTTGAGCGAATGTCCTATTACACATTGCTACCACAATTTAATTCAACTTTGAAAAGTAACACATAGATAACATAGATAACATCTCTTAAAATGTGCATACATTTTTTGGCACCCTCCGCATTCATAGTGATGTTTCTATACAAATAAATTTAGAAAGGGTAATGAGTATATCCATCATCTCACACATGTATCAATATCCTCCTTCCAGCTATTTGAAATAATCTATTATTATTGTTAACTCTTCATCCTATGGTGGTACACAACACAGAATTTATTCCTCCTATCTAGCTGCAATTTTGTGCCCCGTTAATAAGTCTCTTGCTATCATTTTCTACTTCATTCCCTCCCTAGCCTCTAGTAACCTCTGCTCTTCTTTCTTACTTTTTGCTTTTATGAGTTGGGTTTTCACTTTTTTTTCATCTACATATAAGTGAGAACATTTGATGTTTAACTTTCTGTTCCTGGATTATTTCACTTAACACAATGTTCTGCAGTTCTATTCGTGATTCCATGTTGCTGCAAATTACAGGATTTCATTCTTTTTTAATGGCTGAGTGGTATTCCATCGTATATATCTATATCACATTTTATTTAACCACTCATTTGTTGTTAGACACCTAGGAAGAGTCTGTATCTGGCTATTGTGAATTGTGCTGCAATAAACTTGGGAATGCAGATGTCTCTTTGATACAATGATTTTCTTTCCTTTGGATAAATTCTCAATAGTGAGATTGTCATATCATGTACTTGTAGTTTTGTGAGGAAATGCCATAGAACTGTACTAGTTAACATTCCCACTAACAGCATATAAAAATTCCTTCTCTGCATCCTCACTAGCATTTATTGTTTTTTAATCTTTTTGATAATAGCCATCCTAACTGAGGTGAGATGATACCCCATTGTGGTTTTGATTTGCATTTCCCTGATGATTAGTAATGCTGAGCATTTTTTCATATATTTGTTGGCCATTTGCATGTCTTCTTTTGACAAATGTTTTCTCAGATCATTTGTTTGCCCACCTTAAAACTGGATTTTAAACCTGTTTCAGTGTCTTGTATACTCTGGATATTAATCCCAATCGATGAGTAGTTGACAAATATTTTCTCCTGTTCTGTAGGTTGTTGTTTCACTTTGTTGATTATTTCCTTTGCTGTGCAAAAGGTTTTTAAATTTGATATAATCTCATTTGTTTATTTCTGCCTGTATTGCCTGTGCTTTTGAGGTCTTATTCATAAAATATTTTCTAAAACTAAAGCCTCCTATTGCTTTCTTCTAGTAGTTTTGGTGTTTCAGGTCTTATATTTAGATCTTTCATCCATTTGAGTTGATTCTTATATAGAGTGAGAGGTGGGAGTCGTTTCATTCTTTTGCATGTAAATACCCAGTTTTCTCAGCATGATTTATTAAAGAGGCTGTACTTTCCCCAGTGAGTGTTCCTGGCATCTTTGCCAAAAATCAGCTTTCTGTAGATATGTGAATTAATTTCTGTGTTCTCTAGTCTGTTCCTTTGGTCTATGTATCTATTTTTATATTAGTACCATGCTGGTTTGGTTACTACTGCTTTGTAGTATAATTTGAAGTCAAGTAGTGTGATGCCTCCAGGTTTGTTCTTTTTGTTCAGGGTTTCTTTGGTTATTCAGAGTCTTTTGTAGTTCTATACAAATTTTAGGATTTTTTTTCTATTTCTGTGAAGAATGGTTTTGACATTTTGATAGGGATTGCATTGAATCTGCAGATTGCTTTGGGGGGTATAGTCATTTTAGCAATATCAATTCTTCTGATCCATGAACATGGGATGTCTTTCCATTTGTTTGTAGAGTCTTCCATTTCTTTCATCAGTGTTTAGTAGTTTTTCTTGTAAAGTTCTTGCACCTCCTTGGTTAAATTTGTTTCTAAGGTTTTTGTTTTTGTTTTTGTTTTTGTAGCTATTGCAAATAGGACTACTTTCTTGATTTTTTCCCCAGATAGTTCATTGTTTGTGTATAGAAATGCTGCTGTTATTTGTATTTATTTGTTTTATTTTTAGAAAGCAGGATTTATTGAGAGGACAGAAAAGCTCCCACAGTGGGAGGGGGCTTAAAGAGGTTGCTCTGCTGATTTTTAAAAATTGGTTTTATATCTGCAACTGTATTTATTGATCAGTTCTAAGAGTTTTTTGTTTTTGTTTTTTGTTTTTTTGTTTTTTTTGGTAGGCTTTAGGTTTTTCTATATCTAAGATCATGTTGTCTGCAAGCAGGGACAATTTTATTTTTTCCTTTCCAGTTTGGATGCCCTCTATTTATTTCTCTTACCTGGTGGTTCTGGCTAGGACATCCAGCACTATGTTGAATGAGAGTGGCGAGAGTGGAAATCCTTGTCTTGTTCCAGTTCTTAAAGAAAAACTGTCCAGTGTTTCCCCACACAGTAATTTGTTAGCTGTGGGTTTATCACATATGGCCTTTATTATGTTGTGGTAATTTTCTTCTATACATAATTAATTAAGAGTTTTTATCATAAAGGGATGTTGAATTTTATTAAAACATTTTTCTACACTTATTGAGTTGGTCATACTATTTTGCTTTTCATTCTATTGATGTGATATATGACATTTATTGATTATCTTTATCTCTCTCTCTATTTTGAATTGGGGTCTCACTCTGCCACCCAGACTTAGTGCAATGGCACAATCACAGTCCACTGCAGCCTCGACATCCTGGGTTTAGGTAATACTACAGCCTCTCAAGTAGCTGGGACTTGGCGTGCTACCACACCTGGCTAATTTTTTTATTTTTGTAGAGATGAAGTCTTGCTGTGTTGCCTAGACTGACCCAGGACTCCTGGGTTCCAGCAATCTTCTCTCCTTTGCCTCCCAAAGTGCTGAGATTGCAAGTGTGAGCCACCACACCCAGCCTGATTTGCATTTGTTTATTTCTGCCTGTATTGCCTGTGTTTTTGAGGTCTTATTCATAAAATATTTTCCCAAACCAAAGTCTCCTATTGCTTTCTTCTAGTAGTTTTGGTATTTCAGGTCTTATATTTAGATCTTTGATCCATTTTGAGTTGATTTTTATATAGCGTGAGAAGTGGGAGTCTAGGATAAATCTTTCTTGATCATGGTGTGCTATCTTTTTGATGTGTTGATGCATTTGGTTCGCTGAAATTTTGTTGAGAATGTTTGCATTTGTGTTCATTAGGGTTATTGGCCTGTAGTTATTCGACTTTATAGATATTCCTTATCTGGTTTTGGTATCAGGTATCAGGGTTTTGCTGCCTTCATAGAATAAGTTAGGAGGAATTCCCTCTGCTTTGATATTTTTTAAAGATTAGTTTGAGAAGAACTGTTATAGAGGTAAATTTACAGAAAAAAAAATTCCTACATCAAAAAACTAGAAAGATCTCAAACAAAAATCCTAATAATGCACCTTAAGGAACTAAAAAATAAGAACCTGAGATGAGTAGAATGAAAGAAATAATACAAATCAGAGTAGAAATAAACACAATTGAGAGTAAAAAATTACAAAATGGCAACAAAACAAAAAGTTCATTTTTGAAAAGATAAAATTGACAAACCAGTAGCTAGACTAAGAAAAAAAAAGAAGACCCAAATAAATAAAGTCAGAAATGAAAAAGAGGATGTCACAATACCACTGAAATGCAAAGGATCATTAGAGACTGATATGAATAACTACACAATATTCAATGGAAAACCCTAGAGAAAATGGATAAATTTCTGCACACATACAACATACCAAGATTGAATCAAAAAGAAATTGAAAACATAAGCAGATCAGTAACAAGGAACATGATTGAATCGGTAATAAAAACTTACAACAAAGAAAATCCAAGACTGGATGGCTTTGCTGCTGAATTCTACTGAAACTTTAAAGAAAAGTTATTATCAATTCTCTTCAAATTAGGTTATCAGATTTTTGACAGAGTTGTTTGTGGTAGTCCTTTACTCTATTTTAATGGTCATGCATCATAAGATTTTACTGTTATTTAAATCCGCATAGATAGACTATTTTAAACCCCCTTTGTGTGTATTGCTATATACTAGATAATTATTCCTTGTCAATTATTTTCTTTTAATTATTTCTCATGGGTATATATATTTGTGGCAAGTGTGCTTAGATTTAGGAAATCAGTCTTCGCCTTCTTGCTGCCAAGAAAGCTCTAGGCAGAAAGTGAGGAATGTCCATGTGAGAAGCTTTCAGTGTCGCTGGGAGAACAGCCAGAGATGAATACAGTTGGATACTGATACAGCAGAATCCAGAAACACCAATACGATCCAAGCAAAAGTCTTCAGTGATATGAGGATCCAAGAGTTAGGAAGATAATTGTCCCTCATGGGAACAGTGGAAACTGAAGTGGCCCTAGGACAGTACAAGTCAACGGACCAGCTTTATCTCAAGTTTCCCCTTACTCATTCATGGAAGTTAAACCAGAACAGCTCACCAGAGGGAGGAACGGGACCCTCTCTTCCAAGCAACATGGACTTGGTTTCTTTGAATCTCCTTGTGAGGCTTAGTGTGTAGAAAGGAAGGAACATTCTTCTTCTGTTGTTTTCACACTTCAAGAAGTAAGTATCTGAGTTTTGGACTCTTAATTTGACCAGCTTGAATGTTTCCAATTGCTCCTTGTTAGGAAGATTGCTGTGACACACATCTGGCATTTGTACTATCTCCTCAGGATACATTCCTGGAAATATAATTACTGCTCAGGCATATGCACACTTTAATTGCCCTTGATGCACGCTGTTGAGCAAGTTTCTGGGTCATAAAGACAATTCCAGTTATTAATCAAATATCTGATTCTCGTGGCAAATGACTTTTGCTTTCATTGGTCAAGAATATGCTCCTCCAACTGGGCATTTAAGCTGAACCCTGGCATAGGAGGAGAACTAATCTTAGAGATCGCATCAGAGGGACTGGACTACCCGTTTCTGGAATGGGCAGTTACAACAGTATGCAATGATGATGGACCAGATTGCTCCCACTCCACTTGCCGAAAATTTAGAAGAAATTTAATCTGAGAAGAGACCCTGACTGTCAAGATGCCAATCTGCAGTGCGTCGAACCTCTCTAAAAAGAGAGGAGTTGTGTCTATGGGAAATGGATTATCTCCTAAAAAAGAACAGTTGGCTGGGTTCCGTGGCTCAGCCTATAATCCCAGCACTTTGGGGGGTTGAGGCAAGTGGATTGCCTGAGCCTATGGGTTCGAGACCAGAGCAGGCAACTTGGCGAGACCTCGTCTCTACAATAAATAAAAAATTAGCCTGGTGTGGTAGTGTGCACCTGTATTTCCAGCTACTTGGAAAGCTGAGGTGGAAGGATCTCTGGGCCCAGCAGGTCGATGCTGGGGGTGGCTGTGAGTGTGCCACTACACTCCAGCCTGGGTGATAAAGTGAGACTCCAACTCAAAAAAACAAACAAACAGCTAAAAAAGATCAGCCATTTATCAGATGAAAGAGGTTAAGCAAGGCAAAAATGAAACAATGCATCATTTTATAAATCTGCTTTATTTAACAATTAAAAGGAGAGCAAAGAGCAAAGAAAACATCATAGGGATACAGACTCTGGACATCATAGGGCTGATCACTTGTGTCTCCATTGACACTGCAAGGAAGGGTCACAAGAATTAAAAGGTGGGAAATTGGAAGACCAAATGATATTATATGGAAGCTGTTTTGAAATAAGCCCCAGGCAGAGTTTTCTGTAACAAAAGGGGCAGAGATAATTTTCTTGTAATGCTCAGCCTCAGAGATAGAACTTTGGAGGCAAGAGGTTAATAAATTAGTAACAAAGTGAAGCCCCAGTGGTGATACACTATGATGTAAAATCAGAGGTTTGACCTTTTGGTGGTAAACAAGGGTTAGGTTCAGGGGGACAAAAAGAGGCAGAAAGGAGAAGGGAGGGTCCCCGGCATGCTCAGCTCCAGCTCAGAGAACGGGAGAGACCAGAGGCCAGGAGACGACAAGCAACCATGGGGGACACTCTGAGGCCAGAGAAGGGCCTGAGGACTGTGGGACCCAAGAGCTGGAGTCAGGGCTTCAGTGCTTGTAGCTCTTCCTGCTGGAGGAGGTGGTGGTGTATTTGATGGAGGAACTGCTGCCTCCGGAACTGAGGCCACCGCCTATGCCTCTGCCACTGCCGGAACTGAAGCCACCTCCGAGCCCCTGACCACTTCCATAGGAGTAGCCACCGCTGTAGGAATAGCCGTTGCCTCCGCCCAGGCCTAAGCCACCGCCGACACCGCTGGAGCCACCATAGCCACTGGAGACGGTGGACTGCGTCACGGCTGTGGAGGGGAAGGGACAGGACACAAGAAGACATGGTGAGTTCATTCTGTCAGCCTGAGCCTGGTCAGAAGAGTATGAGGGCAGGGGAGGAAGGCAAGCAAAGGTACTTACAGATGTTGACTTGTCCAACGCCTTCGCCGTTCAGCCTGAGGGAGAGGAACACAGGGAGCGTGAGATCTCAGGGAGTCATTCCCTGGATCCATGTGGGGAAGAGCCTACGGGAAACTGCTCTTTCAGTCATTTTCCAAGGAGAGCAATGGTGGCCATGGCTAGTGTACTCTGTGGCTGTGCTCGGGGCCAGACACCTTGAAGATGGACTGGGGTGTGTGATGAGGTCGTGTCAGTGACCCACCTGCACTCCTCGCCTTCCAGCAGCTTGCGGTAGGTGGCGATCTCCACGTCCAGGGCCAGCTTGACGTTCATCAGCTCCTGGTAGTCCTTCAGCAGCCGTGCCATGTCCTGCTTGGCCTTCTGCAGGGCGTCCTCCAGCCCTTCCAGCTTGCCCTTGGCATCCTTGAGCGCCATCTCCCCGCGCTGCTCAGCATCAGCAATGGCTGCCTGCAGGTTGGTGCACTAGCCGGGGAAAGCAATACAATGAACTTGTATTCTGGTTCTCCAGAGGAGACCAGCCTTGGTTCTTTTTCTGTCCCATTATGGAAAATTCCTGGAACCCTAAATGAATGGTGAGTGAGTTCTAATTCTTCCTGCCAGTGTTTTTCCATTCTGCAGTTTTCATCTAGTCTGTCTCATTTAACAAACCTCATCACTCTTTTTGTTAGTCACCTGCATGAAAATGTTGTTGTTTACTAATGGGAGACACTACACTGGATGAAAGATCAAGGGACGCTGGGAGAAATTGTTTGTTTAGAGTATTGTCTTCATTGTCAAATCACGACAGTTTATGATGACCTCATGGGAATGTCACACTCACATATGCAAAATGATGGCCACCTTTAAGTGAGGTGATGACTTTTTACATGAGATTGTTGAGACCTTGCTTCCTCCTGCCTGAGTCTCTCACTTACTTAGGCAACACTGTTCTTTGTCTTTGGCCCATCTTCCACTCTCTGTTTAACCATGAATATTGATCAAATTTGCATCACTATTCCTTACGGTTCTTGCCTGCCTTTATCTTTCAGAACTTGCTCCTTTCAATTCTCAAGTCACTCAGTCTTCTTAGGGAAACCCATCCAATGCCTCTATTTTTACAACTCTGAGCTAATACGATTGGTTCTGTCTATGTGGTTTGCATCATGCCCCAGGTTGGATCCATGTCTCCTAGGCAGTGAGTACCCTCCTTTCTCTGCTCTTCCCTTAGTTCCGGGAGATTTTCTCAAATGCTGGTTGATGAATGCCTGATGGGCCTAGCAAGGAGACAATGCTCTGCTTCACCACTGCCCTCCACCATACCTGCTTCTTGACGTGGTCGATCTCAGATCTCAGCCTCTGGATCATGCGATTGATCTCTGCAATCTCCTGCTTGGTGTTGCGCAGGTCGTCCCCATGTCTGCCTGCTGTGACCTGCAGCTCCTCATACTGTAGTTGGCGGGAGAGAAAGAAACAATGTCTATGGGTATTGACATGTGGATGATGACTTTCACTTCTGAATCAGGCACAGAATAAGCTTGACCCAACGGCTTCTCCTCAAGAAATTTGAGGAAGTTGATGTTACATGATTGTTGAATACTAAACAACCAAGTCATAGACCATCCTTACTATGGAACCACTGAGAGTCTAGTGCCCTTAGGGATTGGCAATGTTCTATATGATTTCTTAGAGCCAGGAATCAGGCTATAGATAAAAGAAAAGTTTGTTAGGTCCTTTTCTATGGTTACTTTCCTTTTACGTTGGTTTATTTTGCTTCCTAGGCCTAGGCATCGTTTCTACATATGTCTACTCTAGTGGTACAGTGTGAACATCCTGTGAGAGGATCCCAGCTTCCCTTCAGTAGACTTCCCCAATGAAATCTGTAGCCTCCTCACATTCAGGGTGAGACTCAGGAACTCCTCAGCAGTTGTCAACTCCCTGCTCACCTTGGTCTGGTACCAGGACTCAGCCTCATCCCGGCTCCTCTGAGCAATCGCCTCATATTGGGATTTGACCTCGGCGATGATGCTGTCCAGGTCCAGACTACGGTTGTTGTCCATGGAGAGCAC
>CAUYQG010206480.1:0-22967 GCA_963574415.1 Tarsius wallacei | reverse complement strand
TATGTCTTCTTTTGAGAAGTGTCTATTCATATCTTTTGCCTACTTTGTAATGGAGCTATTTGTTTTTCTCTTTTCGGCACATTTGAGTTCTTTATAGATCCTAGATATTAGGCCTTTGTCAGATATACAGTTGGCAAATAATTTTTCCCAGTCTGTGGGTGTCTCCCTGCTCTCTTGATGGTTTCTTTGGCTTTGCAGAAGCCTTTCATTTTAACGAAGTCCCACTTGTCTATTTTATCTCTTATGGCATGGGCACTTGGGGTTTTGATCCAATATTGGTTGCCAGTTCCAATTTCCATAAGGGTCTCCTGCATTTGCTAAGGTTCTTATAGTTTGAGTTTTTACATTTAGCTCTTTGATCCATTTAGAGTTGATTTTTATGTATGGTGGTAGGTAGGGGTCTTGTTTTAATCTTCTGCACATGGTCAGCTGGTTTTCCCAGCACCATTTACTGAATAGGTTCTTCTCTCCCCAATGGTTGGTAGTGGAGGCTTTGTCAAAGATGAGTTGGTTGAGAAATTGAGGCTTTGCTTCTGGAATCTCTATCCTGTTTCATTGGTCTATATGCCTATTCTTGTACCAATACCAGGCTATTTTGATTACTGTAGCTTTATAATAAAGTTTAAAGTCTGGAAGTGTGATACCTCCTGCTTTTCTTTCCCTGAGGATTGTTTTGGCTGTTTGTGGTTATTTATATTTCCATATAAATTCCTGTATTGTCGTTTCCAGGTCTGAGAGGAATGCTGCTGGTAATTTAATAGGTATTGCGTTAAATCAGTAGATTGTCTTGTGTAGGATGGACATCTTAACAATGTTGATTCTTTCCAATCAATGAGCATGGGATATTCTTCCACTTGTTTGTGTCATCTTTGATTTCTTTGAGCAGTGTTTTGTAGTTTTTGTTATAAAGATATTTCACACCTCTGGTTAGGAAGATGCCAAAGTATTTCATTTTTTGTGTGACTATTGTGAATGGGACTATGCTTTTTATTTGAGTTTCTATTTTATTGTATAAAAATGCAACTGTCTTTTGCACATTGATTTTATACTCTAAGGCTTTGCCAAAGTCCTTTATCAGTGCAAGGAAGTTTTTGACTGGTACTCTTGGGTTTTCAAGGTATAGAATCATGTTGTCTGCAAAGAGGGATAACTTGACTTCTTCTTTTTCTATTTGGATACCCTGGATCTCTTTCTCTTGTCTGATTGCTCTAGCTAGGACTTCCAAAACTATGCTGAAAAGGAGGAGTGAGAGTGGGCATCCTTGTCTAGTTCCAGTTTTCCAGGGAAATGGTTTCAATTTCTGCCTGTTTAGCAGTATGCTGGCTGTGAGTTTCTCATAGATGACTCTTACTATTTTGAGGTATGGTCCATCTATGCCTAGATGCTCGAGGGTTTTTATCAAGAAGAGGTGCTAGATTTTATCAAAAGCTTTTTCCGCATCTAATGATATAATCATGTGGTTTTTGTCTTTATATTTGTTGATATATTTAATTACATGTATGTTCTTGTGAATGTTGAACCAGCCCTGCATCCCAGGGATGAAGCCTACTTGGTCATGGTGAATGATTTCTGAGATGTGTTGTTGGATCTGGTTTGCTAGAATCTTGTTGAGAATTTTAGCATCTATGTTCATCAAGGACATTGGCCTGTAGCTCTCTTTCTTTCTCGGATCTTTATCTGGTTTGGGTATCAATGTGATGCTCGCTTCATAAAATGATTTGGGGAGAGTTCCATCTTTTTCAGTTGCCCGGAATACTTTCAATAGGATTGGTATCAGCTCCTCCTTGTATGTTTTGTAGAATTCTGCTGGAAAGTTATCTGGCCCAGGGTTTTTTTGAAGGTTGTTTTCTTATGACATAGTCAATTTCCTGGATTGTTATTGGTCTATTTAGGGTCTTAGTTTCTTCTTGTTTCAACTGGGGAGGTTGTATAATGTCAGAAAGTCTTCCATTTCCTTTAGGTTTTCAAGTTTGTTTCCATACAAGTGTACATAGTAATCTCTGATAATCTTTTGTATTTCTTCGGGGTCAGTTGTGACTTGACCTTTTGTGTTTCTGATTGTGTTTATTTGGACTTTTTCTCTCTTCTTCTTGGTCAGTCTAGCTAGGGGTCCATTGATCTTGTTTATTCTTTCAAAGAGCCAGCTTTTTGTTTCATTGATTATTTGTATTATCTTTTTGTCTTCTGTGCCCTGAATTTGGGCTTTTATTTTGGTGATCTGGATTTTTCTGATAAAGTTAGGCTTTTGGTGGTCTTACTTTTCCAGCTTCCTTAGGTGATTTATTAGGCTGTTAAATTGTGATCTTTCCATTTTCTTCACATGTGTTCATAGAGATATGAACTCCCCTCTTAGTACTGATTTCATGGCATCCCAGAGGTTTTGATAAGACATTTCTTTGTTTTCATTTGTTTCCAGGTATTTTTTAATCTCTGTTTTGATTTCCATGTTGATCCAGGAGTTGTTTGGCATCACATTGTTTAGTGTCCATGTCTTTGGGGGTTTGGGGAGAACTTTGTTGGTGTTGATTTTTATTTTTATTCCACTGTGGTCTGTGAATACTGCATGGCAGTATTTCAATTTTATGGAATTTGTTTATGCTTGATTTTTGGTTGAGGATGTGTTCAATTTTAGAGTATGTTCCATGTGTTGATGAGTAGAATGTATATTCTGTGGTGTCGGG
This sequence comes from Tarsius wallacei, assembly GCA_963574415.1. NCBI lineage: Eukaryota > Metazoa > Chordata > Mammalia > Primates > Tarsiidae > Tarsius > Tarsius wallacei. Next base: position 20,286 of record CAUYQG010206480.1, on the reverse strand, counting down.
TGGAGTGTTCTGTAGGTATCAATTAAGTTGATTGGTCAAGCGTCACATTGAGGTTTTGAATCTCCTTGTTGAGTTTTTGTCTTGATGATCTGTCTAGGGTTGTGAGTGGGGCACTTAAGTCCCCAGCTATGATAGTGCTAGAGACAATATATTTTTTAAGTTTACCTAGAAGTTGCTTTATGAACATTGGTGTTCCTATGTTGGGTGTATATATGTTTAGGATGGATATTTCTTGTTAATGGATTGAACCTTTTGCCATTTTGTAGCGACCTTCTGTATCTTTTAAAATTTTTGATAGTTTAAAGGATATTTTGCCTGATACTAAGATCACGACTCCTGCTTACTTTTGCGTTCCATTTGCCTGAAATTTTGTTTCCCATCCTCTTACTTTGAGTCTGTGAGTGTCCTTTCTGGTGAGATGAGTCTCTTGGAGATAATATATTGTTGCCTCATGGTATTTTATTCACTTTGCCAGTCTATGTCTTTTCAGTGGTACATTTAGTCCATTCACATTCAGGCTAATTATTGAGATTTGAGAGTTTATCCCTGTCATGAGGTTTTTATGGAGTTTGTTGTTGTTGCTGCTATTTGTTTGTTGTCTTTCTTTTGATTTTTGGGTGGATTTATGTGTGTTTTCAATCTTTTTTCTGCATTCTTGGGAAGGGTATTGTCATTCTTTTATTCCGTTCTTCTGTGTTTACTACTTTCTTAAGTGTTTCTTGTAGAGCTAGTCTGGAGGCAGAGTAAGCTCTTAGAGATTGAATATCTGGGAAGGATTTTAATTCTCCATCACCAATGAAGCTTAGTTTAGTTGGGTAGATAATTTTTGGTTGAAATTGTTTACCTTTGAAAACTTTAAAGACTGGCTTCCAAGTGCTCTTAGCCTGAAGTGTTTCTGTAGATAAGTCTGCTGCTATTCTAATTGATATTCCCCAGTAGATTGACATTTTCTCTTGCTGCCTTTAGGATTTTTTCTTTTATACCTACTTTGTGGAGGTGGATTACTATATGTCTAGGAGTTGGTCTTCTCATTTGTTATCTTGCAGGGGTTCTTTGAGTCTCCTGTGTTTGAATGGTCATGTCACTGATGAAATGAGGGAAGTTTTCTTGGATAATTTCATGGAATGTTTGTTACAGGGTGGTCTCTCTCTATCTGCCTCAGGAATTCCAATTAATCTTAGATTCGGTCTCTTGAAATAATCACTCATCTTTTGGAAGTTTTGTTCTGTCTTTTTAAGCTCCTTTTCTATTTTTTTTTTTTTAAAGCAGTTTGGGTTAGTTCCATATTTTGGTTCTCAAGCTCTGAGATTTTTTTCTTCTGCTTGGTTAATTCTGCTTTCCATGCTTATCAGTTTGTTGCTTATGTCATTCATTGTATTCTTATTGCTGCTTCTCAGTTATCAACTCCTTCATTCTTTCCTCCTATCTCTCCTCATTTCTATGTATTCTATTAATATCTTGATATCTGGGTTTGTGGTTTGAGACCAGTCATTCTGGGAGCTCGTCATTGTTTGCATCAGTGGCTGACCTCCCAGGGGTCTGTGTGACACCCATATTCTTTCTGTGGTTTTTTTCTTCATTTGTGTAGATTTTCCTCCACCTTTTAAAAAAATCTCTTCTTTAATTCTGCTGTTCAGGAATGGAAGGTAGCTTTTACTTCTGTTTGCTCAATCTCCTGTTCTTCCTTATGTGGATCCTCTGGTTTTGTTCATTTCTGACCTGGACTGTGGGTGGGGGACTGTACTTTTTATAGTTTTGAGACTTAATTGAGGGAGGATCTGTGATTCAGAAACATCTGCAGATCCTAGTATTTGCTGACAGGTGTATGGGCCCCCTGGCACCCACATCTCACTGCCTTACTATCTGTCCATGCAGTGAAGGTATAGATTTGCCCTCTGAAAGCAAAATGAGGCAAGAAAAACGAATAGAAAAAGGAAGGAAGGGTACAAAAGGAAGGTGGAGAGAGAGAAGAAGAAGAGGGAAAACAGACAAGTGTATCAATTAACAAATGAAAAGAGACACAAACACAGACAGAAAAGATTTTTAAAAACATGCAGACAATCATACAAACACACAAGGTGACAAAAACCCTCATACTGATGTACTCTCCTTCAAAGATACCTATACACAAACAGGAAGTAAAAAAAAAAGCAATACAATTACAGAAACAAAGCAAGTACAAAAACATAATCAAAAAAAGAAAGAAAGAGGGAAGAGAGAGAAAGAAAAAAGAAAAACAGGCACACACACAAAAAAAAATTCGCTCTGAGGCTTTTCTTGTTACTTCAACTTCATTTCAGCTCTGGTCTCCAGTCCCTCCCCTCTGCTCTCAGCACAGACTGATAGGGTTGCTCTCAGCATGGGTCAGATGCCCCACAGACTACCCTGGGAGGAGGATGAATCAGATCTGGACTCATCCAGCTTGCTACCACTGTTATCAAGTCTCCCTCTCAGATCTGATGTGTCAGTGCCTGTTCCAGCATGAGGGGAGGGGGTCGTCTGTCTCTCTGAGTTTGATGAGATAACCTTTAGGTCCTAGGTTGTAGACTGAGTGGAACTGGGTGGGGCAACGCAGGTCTCTGCCTGCTCCTGGGTTGGAGAAAATGTCTCTGGTTGGCGTTTCCTCACTGGAGGTGGGGCTCCTCTCCAGCTCTCCCTGACCTGCTCTCTCCACAGATCCAGGGCTCCTGCTGCTCTTCTGTCAGATGATGGTGTGGACCAGGCACCAGGTAATGGGGATCAACTGTATCCCACAGCTGTTTCTCAGGAGAGCCTTGAGAGCAGCTGATGATCCTGTGCACTGGCAGCTCCAATCTCAGGGCAGTGGAGGGTTGCAGTCATCTCTGGAGGAGAGTCCCGGGTGCATGAACCTGTGTTTCCCTCAGATGGGCTTTTGCTCACCCACCGGCACACACCCACTCACACAGAGAGTCTTTATGGACACTACCCATCTGAATTTTAAAGTGAAGATTTTTGCTTATTCTCCCCCTTCACTGTTCTTGGATCTAATAACTGTTGCTGGCACTGAAGGAAACAGCCATCTTCAGTGAGCCCTCTGATAAGCAGGAGACATACACACAAAATGGTATGTCCCTGGAAAAGTCTCTGCTGGACCTAGATTTAAAAAAGGACTCACTGAAACTTTCTAAAACCCAGAGATGTATCTGTTCTCTTAGTCTCTAAGTGGCAACTGCTTTCTTTCTTTCATGTCTTTGTATTCATGTAATGTATAATGCTTAATTAAACCTTAGAAACCAGAACTCCCAGAATAAGCAAAAACTCTAGCCAACTAGAAAATACACAGCCCCAAATTATTCAAGGTAATAGTAACTTAGAAGAATGGCAGGACTGATGTAATCTGAGCACTGGTTTGTGACAGTAACTGTTTGGGGGTCTAAACATTGATCAAGAAAAAAACTGAGTAATGGTCATAAGACACATAATCATTATTAATCAATAATAAGGAAAAATAAGACACTGTATGCTTTATTATAAATACTAGATGGAAACTGCTTAAATGAACAGGTTTGTGGTATCAGACTAAAACTCCTTACTTCTCCCAGCTTTCTTCCTCTCATACTGTAAGGAAAGCAGCCAACTGCTGAATTGAGCCTTAACAGTAGGCCTTCACATCAGTCACCACTCACTCATTGCCTCATCCAGAGGTACTTCAAGTCCTGAAGTTCATGGTGAGTACCCTAATAGGTGTACCTTTTTAAAAATCTTTTATACTGTATTTTGACTATGTTCTATTTTTAGATATGTTAGATACACAAATACTTAACTATTATGTTAAAATTGCCTACATTATTCAGTACAGTCACATGCTGCACAGGTTTCTAGCCTAAGTGTGTAAGGGGGGGACATTGAAATGTGTATTAAGAAAAAAACTATGCATGAATTTCAAAAATTTTTTGCACCAAAACAAACTTATATTAATTTGATATAATTTGTGTGAACAGAATCTAGTTTGAGACATTAAAAAGAATATGACATCAGTTTGAAAAAATCCCCTAGTAGAGCAAGAGGAACTCTGCTAAAATTGAAGCAAGAACAATCATCCAATTTATGGTGAGATTTGGATGGAAAAATAGTGAAGTCATTGATGCTTTATGAAAAGTTTATGGAGACAATGCCCCAAGGAAATCAGGAGTTTACAAATAAAAAACTGATTTTTTCTGTCTTTTTTTGAGTCAAGATCACAATCTGTCACCCAGGTTGGAGTGCAGTGGCTTGATCATGGCTCACTGCAGCCTCAAACTCCTGGGCTTGGATGATTCTTCAGCCTCAGCCCCCCGAGTAGCTGGGACTACAGGCACATGCCACCCTGCCTGGCTAATTTAAAAAAAAAAATTTTTTTTTTTTTTTGTAGAGACAAGGGCTTGCTATGCTGCCTAAAATGGTCACCAACTCGTGGGCTCATGCAATCCTCCTGTCTCAGCCTCCCAAAGTACTGGGATTACAGGTGTGGACCACCGCATCCAGCCTAAATAACTCATTTTTAAAAGGGAGGAGTTGATGTTGAAGATGAAGCCTGCGCCAGCAGACCAGCTACATGGATTTTCAAGGGAAAAAAAATCAATCTTCTTTGTGCTCTGATTGAATAGGACCCACAATTAACAGCACAAACAATAACTAGCACCATGGGCATCTCAACTGGTTCAGCTCACACAATTTTCACTGGAAATAGAACAAATTTTTCACTCAATGGGTGCAAAAACTAACCATAGCTCTTAGAGCAGCTTCATACTAGAGCAGTGCTTTTAACAGAAATTTTAAACAAATGAAATCAAGATCCCGAAGTATTTTTTTGAAGAATTTTAACAGGAGATGAAACATGGCTTTACCAGGATGAGCCTTCTTGCTTATTACTCTCTGTGGTCATCCCCCCAAAAAGACTTGGAGCAGACACCTTTTTTAGGGCTACAAGACTTCCACAACTCACTTCCTGTGGGTGAAATGTGGGGGTCTCTGTTATTTCCTTTATGAATTTATGGATCATAAGATGTTGGATATTTCTTTAGAAATTCAGTTCCCTCAAAAATTTAGTAGGCTTTCAGTCTCATCAATTCCACACATGAGCAACTACAGCCAAAAGTCTGGTCTTATGCAATCAATATTAAGGTCCGAGAAATATTGGTTTTTTGCTCACAGGTTTTCATATCTTAAACATCCTCTCTCCTTTTAATCTAATTATCATTGGCAGTGTGGTAGCAAACATTTAGAGGAAAAGCAACACCTTCCATGCCTCTTTACCAGCAGGTGTATCTCCTTTGTCCAGCAGAGAACTGGAAGAGAGAACTGGAAGCCAATACTAGTCCCGCAAAGGAGTTTGAAAGGCTTCAATTTGAGCTGAGAAAGTGGTGTACTTTCATCTCAAAGCTCATATAGGTTTCTCAGACATCTTAGAGCACAGGCCACAGGCAAAAACCCGCTTCCCTAGCTGTTGGAATGACTAGCTCTACTATGAGTTCATTCAAGGAAGACTCTCTCAAGGAGAACTTTGTAAAGCTCAGCAAAAAGTAATCCACACATTCTTAATTGTCTTATTCCCCTAATACTACAACCTCAGTAAGCACAAACTCTAGGCATGAAATAAAATATTTAATCGCTACATAAAAAGGTCATCATCAAATCTTCAGCCTGAAATAGGTGAGCCTGAATTGCCCGATTCCCTACCTTCTTTTCCTGGAAAATTCACACTTTTTGTTTCTCTTATGTGCAATATTCTACTTTCTGGTGCCCCATTTTGCATCAGTGAACTTTACATGGGTAAGCAACAGGAAACCTATTACACTGACTCAACCAAATGAGGTTTGTATTAGTCTGCTTAGACTGCTATAATTAAATACTATAGACTAGGTGACTTAAATGACAGAAATTCATTTCTCATTGTTCTGGAGGCTGGGAAGTTTAAGATCAAAGTACAGCCAATTTGATTTTTGAGATCTCTTCTTTTTATAAGGCTACCAGTCCTATCAGATTAGGGACCTACAGAAGGTAATTCAGGTTATCCCATTTAACCTGAATTACCTTCTAAAGACCCTATCTCCAAATACAGTCACATTGGGGTCAGAGCCTCAACATACGCATTTTGGAGGGGGGACAATATTCAGTCTATAGGAGGTTTCTTTATATATATATACATATATATAATGTATGTATATATATATATAAATCTGGAGAAAAGGAGTCCAGGGCTAGTACAGTAAATCCACAAAGTCGCCACTGTCCCAGAGCCATCTATCTTCCCACCTTGCAGGCTTTAGTATGTGGCCTCTATTCTAATGTCCATGAGTTGCCTATATCACGTCTGCTTACATTGCTAGCAGAAAGGATAAAGATGATTTGTATATTTATGAGGAAGCAACATTCCCCTTCACTCCCAGAAATTCCCAGAAGACTGTTGTTACTTCCATTCCACTGGTAATAATTGTGTTATATAGGAGCCTCTAACTGAAGAAATGGGGTACTAGACATTGAGCTTCATAGCTTGAGATAATTTTGCTTGGGACAAAACTGGGATTCTGATAGTTAAGAAGAAGGGGCTCATGGTTGCTGAGAAGATAAATCTCTGTTTGTTAGTTTCTCTTCAGATAGGCTGATAACATCTACAAGCATAATTCAATACAACTCAAAGTAAATAAATTAGGAGGGGGCTCCTAATGTTATGAATCTACAACACTCTGACATTTTGGTTTAATCCAAAGCATCCTTTGGGGTTTTTTTCATAATTTTTTTCTCTATTCCCATTCTCCATAAATATTTTTTTCTGTATCAAAGCAAAATTTGATTCAACACCAACTTTCATAGTCAGGCTCAGCATCAGATTTTGGTCACTAGTACTAGTCTCTACTTAAAAGAACCAAGACATCTGAGATGGTAGTTAATCCATTAATTGGGTTTGGGAAAATAATGCTTACCCGCAAGTTAATCACAAGCCCCTTCTGGGCAGAAGCATTGTTACCCTCTGGGTTCTTGGGAAGGACTGAGCTGCAATATCACATTTTGCCAGTAGATGACGACACCATCTAACATGTGAAGACTTCACCAGCAATCCCTTAAATTTGAGACTTTGAATAAGGGATCATTTTCTATCATCAGTTATGTTAGTTTGACTTTTTACCAGTTTATTTTAGAAATGAGAGGTACATGTTTAAATAGTAACATTAAACAGCAGAATTCGGTTGTGTATTCATATCTCAAATAGTGATAATTACTCCTATAATAAAACCATATTTAAGGTAAATGCAAATTACATATTATAGGCAACCACAACTTTCCAGGCAAACCAACAGTCTTGTGAAGGAACTGGAGAAAACTTATTAGATGAGTTTAACTCTTGTTACCACAAAGTTTTCGGGCAGCCAGCAGTTTTCAATCTTGGCTGTGTATTGAAATAATCTGGGCAGTTAACAAAAATACCTATGTCTAGTTCTTATCCCAAGAGATTCTGACTTCATTAGTTTTGGTGTGTGGCCTGAGAATCCAACTTTTTAAAAGCTTCCCATGTAATTCTATTTTGCCACCAAGATTGTGAACATCTGCTCCTGGCTTAAGGCTCCCATGGCTCCATGTTGCAATCAGTTGCTTAAAAGGACCAACCTCACCCAAATACAGAGGATGTGGGTGTGATCTGTGAAACTAGGAGGACTCCTCTTGTTCCTTAGAACAAAAACCATAGTGTCTACACGTCTACCATCATGGGTACATTTCCTCGTTGCAGAGATAGATGGTAAGACAAGCAAATCATAAACAAAAACTCATGAGAATCACACCTGAGCTTTATTCAAAGCTGCCATTAATTTGTTTTGTTGAGTGTTTTTCAGTGAATATTTTTTGTGAGAGAGGGACACAAGGAAAGAGAGTTTTGGAGTTTGATCATGTCGAGGAAGGAGTGAGCAAAGGCTGAAACCTTGGGCATGGCTCAAACAGGAGAGGTACAGTGGGGCCCAAAGATCAGACCCAGGGTTACTAGGGAGCTCGGCACCCAGTAGTGGAAGGATAGACTACAGAAGACAAGGAGACTCCGAATATGATTGTTTCCTCAGGGAATCCTCAAAAGAGCCCTGTGAGAGAATACTCTCATTATTTCTATATTACATTTGAAGCAACTGAAAAACAAGAGTGTTTCAGTAATTTGGCCAAGAGCTGGTAAATGGCAGAGATGGGCCACTTGGGGCTCCAACCAGTATACTTTACCCTCCTCATTTATGTGTGCTCCCCTTACGAACTGAATGCCTTCAAGCAATTTTGCTAGTTCTACCTCTATTTCCTTATTATTTGGAAATGTTAGTGCCCCTATTTGTTAGAGTTGTACTGAGAAATACAAGACAACACGTTTGAAAGCACTCAGAAGCCTGAGAGTACAGCATGAAGCCTTGTACTGTTTAGATCTCAGTGCAGTGCATCTTCTAATTATCTTTCTGGCCCTTCGACATTGCTGGCTCTCTGAGCACATTGCTATGGTCTGACTGTTTTCATCTTCCCAAGATTCATATGTTGAAATCCTAATTCCCAAAGTGATGGTATTAGGAGGTAAGGCCTTTGGGAAGTGATTTGGTCATAAGGGCAGAACCCTTCTCACTGACTCTAGAGCATGAGGTCAGATACCTTACGAAAGAGGCCCCAGAAAAACAACATGTGTAACTAAGTGAAATGATGAATATGTTGAATATGTTCATTTGCTCCACTATAGTAACTATTGTACCATATATATATATAATATATATATATATTATAGTATCATGTATACCTTAAAGAGAGGCAATACAATTCATTTTAAAAAAATAAATAGTTCCATTCACAAAATAAATTTTTTTAAATAAAAGAAACCCCAGAGAGCTGCCTTCTCCCTTCCACCATAGAAGACACAGCTAGAAAATTGCTATCTATGAACCAGAAAGCTCTCACCAGACACTGAATCTGCCAGACATTTGATCTTAGACTTCTAGTCTCCAGAACTATGAGAATAAATTTTAGTTGTTTATAAGCCACCAGTTTATTTTATTTTGTTATAGCAGCCTGGACACACTAAAACCCATAAAGCCTCCAAAACTTTTGAACCAGTTCAACAGAAAGTACTAGCACAAAGTCTGAAAAATTTATCCATTCGTTCATTCATTAAGCAAGCATTTGATTAAAAACCTGCCATGTACCAGCTATTCCAGTAAGGACACAAAGTTAAATGGGTCATGGACCCTACCTACAAGGAGCTTATAGTCATATCTCTGGCAAACAAGTGAGTTGTAATTGCAGAATAGTGGTAGAAAATAACAAATTCTCTGATACACTACTCACAGTAACTCATAATAACTAAAGTTTCCTGAGTATTTACAGTGTGCCAGGCATTGTGCTCAGTGCTTTATGGTTTTAAACCAAACCTCAGAAATTCTGTATGAGGTAGGTGTTAGTAATATGTCCATGTAGAGATGAGAAAACTAAAGCATAGAAAAATGAAATAACTTGCTTAAGTTCTCACAGCTAGTAAAGGATAGAACCAGGATTTGGACCTAGACAATCTAACTCCAGAACCTGAAGAGAATCGTCTAGTCATATTGGGAGGACCTGTGTGAGTTTCCTGGAGGATGCGAGCTTTGAACATATGCACTCTCATGTTTAGAACCCTGTAACAGATGTGTATTGAAATTATGTGATCCAAGTCTTTAATATCTTCATTTTTCTTGCATTCATCCCTCCACATCTATATTTGAGAAATGACAGGAGTGTGGTGGCGTGGGAAGTCCCGAGTGCTGCAATGTCAGCACTGGAACAGATGGACGACTTACACTTTGAATCATAAAGGTCAAGATCATGAATGAGATGCTTATGAGTAACATAGACGTTATGTACCTCAGCATAGAGTTTGAGGTTGCTATCGAATTCAGTTTTAGGCACTGAATTGAGTTCCTACAAGAGGAGATGGTGGTAGGGTTGGTGACTCACTGTGTCTGTTGTACACTCTGTGTCTAATGAATTGGTCCATGTGCCAATCTTTAGGACCATTGGTTTTGGCTATTTCATGAAGTCATGCCTTTTAACATCAAAAGTGACCTTTAATTTGAGTCCAAATATGGGCATAGAGGTTTCATACATGGGAATGAAGTTGAGCTCACATTTTCCAGCCCCAGATATCTTGATAGCTACACTCACTGAAGACTGTTAATGCTCTTGGTTCAACAGATTATAACTATTAAAATGTGAACATCCCTTCCAGAGGGGAAGGATCACTTTTTAGAATGTTGTCAGTTATTGAATTGATTTACAGTTCCCTCCTAGTCAGATGACTAAGTGGGATGGAGAAAAAAAAAAGGTGAAGGCTCCTGGTTTACAGATGTGTAAGTGGGGACTAGGGAGGTAAGAAGGACAGTAACAAAGGGAGGAAAGGGTGCTGTCTTAGTTCATTTTTGAGCTGTTGTAAAAGAATTCCTGAGGCTGGGTAATTTATAAAGAAAAAAATTTATTTAGCTCACCATTCTGATGTCTGAAAAGTTTAAAATTTGGCATCTGGTGAGGGCCTCAGACTGCCTCCATTCATGGTAAGGGATGAAGGGAACCTGGCATGTGCAGAGATCACATGATGAGAGAAGTAAGGGGGTGGGGAGATGCCAGGCTCTTTTAAACAATCAGCTCCTTTGGGAACTAATAGAGCACTCTCTCAACCCTGAGGGAGAGAATTAATCTATTCCTGAGGAATCTGCCCCCATGACCTGAACATCTCCCACTAGACACCAGCTCCAACACTGATGTTCAAATTTCAACATGGAGGTTGGAGAGGACAAACATCCAAACCACAGCAGGCCCTAGGGCCAGAAAGCTCATTGCATAATTCTGTCCTGAATGCCAATAAAGGCTAGTGTCACAGGGACTGTAAGTTCAATTAATGAAAACTTTCTCTTTTACTCAGAAAGTGACTACAGAGATATAAGAAGCTATTCTGCTACCACTCTTTCCCATTCAATCAATTTGCTACCCAGTAGCCAGGGTAATTTTCATACAGTGTAAATGGAATTATGTCACTCTTCTGTCTGAAGTATTTTCAATAGCTTCCAATTGCCCTTTGGATTAATTACAGCAGGTCTCCTTCTTGTAGCCTGGCTGGCCTACTTGATTCCCTGCCCATTTTGCAAATCTCAATTTAAGTCAGTCTCTTTCTTTTTCACTGTACTCTCTATAGCAAGTGTTCAATAAGCATTTGTTAGTGCTAAATTATTGGAAAAAGGAAGCGTTTATCCATATATAAAATTATTGACACCCAAACACTGGACCCATTCACTCAGCTTCGTTCATGACCCATGCCTCTTTTCTACCTTTATTTTTACCCCTTTTGCCTTCTCTTACCTTGCCAAGCTAGAAGTCAGGGATACTTTTGTTTGTTTTAATTATTTACTCATTTTTAAAAGCAAATCAAAGACTGATCACTGACCGTTGGTAGGTTTTTATAGATCTCACTCTTCCATGTGATTCCCCAGAAAAGGACACAACCATGAGGCAGTCAGTCTTAATATCTGTTCAATTGTTTTTTCACTATCATCTCTGTTGTATTCTCCCTTTGCAGGACTCATAAACTATGCCAGGCTTCCAGCTATGACATAAACTAGCCTGCTTCTCCTGATCTTTCCTTGTCCTTCATCCTGAAAAAACACAAAGGTAGAGCCTGAATTCAAGCCCTAGCCCAGATGCTTGTTGGACATATGATCTTGAGTAATATATTTAACTTTGCCTTGGCTTTCTCATTTAGAAATGGAGAGAAAGAATTGATTTATGGGGTTGTCATGAGAATTAAGTGGCACAAAGTATAAAATAACACAGTACCTAGTGCAAAAAAAGTCTTCCCTGAATTTCTGTAAGGGAAAAACCCTTTCTACCCAAACCAACTTGTCTGATATTCCACTGTAGAGTGGACACTTACAGATCCTTTGACTGTGTGGTATCCATTTTTCCTCTTGAGAGCAACCCAATTTCCTCAGAGCAGAATTATCTGTTTCTACAGTTCTGATGGGGCTGTAAATCAATAGCTTTATTTTCTGTGGATTTGACCCAAACTAGTCCAATTGGTTCTTGTATCCCTTGGCTTATAAAAAGAAGTATAGATAGAAAAAAATGCTGCCTATACACCCAGAGTTGCTCTTGCATCTGCCTGATTCCCCCTTCCATCCAAACTTTGTTTCCCAGAATTGTGTTAATTCTATAAGCCACTCGTTATCCTTTTAATACCTCCCCTTTCTGCTTAAGTAACCAGAGTTGTTTCCTGTCACTTGCAAACCAAGAGAAGCATTTTCTTATGAACTTCTGGAGTCTAATTACATTTGACCTTGTTTTGTTGTTATTTGTGTATTTGCATGGCCAGATGCCCTTTTAAGATTTTGTTCACATATTTTTTTTACTCTAAGAAAGCTTTCTTGATATCTCCAGTTGTAATTAATTTCTCCATTATTTGAGCTCCATGACTGATGACACTAATCGCCTGTAGTCATTAGTTGAATATAGATCCTTCATTTTCCCTTGAAGACTCCATCAGAATTGAATCAACTTTCTGAGTGGGATGATAGTTCTCTGATCCAATAAATTAAACCAAATAAAGGGACAAATGCAAAACCCCTGTCAGGTAAAGGTGTTTATCAAGTAAGAGGTCTTCTCAATATTCAGTGCTTTACATCCCCAAAAGTAACCAAACAAGAGAGACAGAGGATGTGAGATGAAGTGTGCTTAATTGAGTCTTTTGGGAATTTTCTCCTGTAGGCCAAAGAACATTCTACACATGTGGCAACCCACCCCACCTATACACAGGCTGTGCATGAAAAATCACAGAAGAATGACCTTAGGGTTGCATCATGTGTTTTTCCAGGAAAAGGGACATGTGTTGGTGCATGTTTGTGGGTGTTCAAATCGGGTAGAAAGGAAAGGTTGGAATTTTGAAATTTCTTGTCTATTACTCTGAAAATATTTTATTAAAAATTGGCCAGTACATTGTTAGCAAAACAGGAAAAAGTTTTTTGATTTTTATCATAATAAACCATATGTATTTAACACCTACTGTGAACCAGATGCCTTACATACAGTCTCCTTATGACTCCAGATTTATTATTCCCATTCTATAGATAGGAATCAGTGGCTCATGTAGCTTAAATGACCTGGAACACTGTATTCTGAACTGTTCAAAGTCTCCAAGCCCTGTGCTCTTTCCACCTAGCCTCATTAAAATGTTGGTTAATGGTAAGAGGTAGCAGAGTCTAAAAGGAATCATCACTGGGATTGCAAGTGAAGACTGGATTATAATAACAGTCCCTGCCACTGCCCAGCTAGGCAGGTGGCCTTGAGAAAGTCACTGAATTTGTTTTAGGTTTTAGTTTTATTATTTAAATTAGGTTGAAGTCTATAAATTGCTGCTTTTGTAGATTAGGAAAGATCAGAGTTCAACAATGTAAGTAAAATTTAGCTGCTGGATCAATATGGCTACATAACATGTTGTCTATTATTTTTCACAATTATAATTTGGGCTATGGTCTGAATGTGTCCTTCCAAATGTATATGTTGAAACCTAATTGCCAATGTGATAGTATAAAGAGATAGAGTTTTTAGGAGCTGATTAAGTCATGAGAACAGAGCCCTCATGAATGGAATTAGTGATCTTATAAAAGGGCTAAAGGGAAGTAGGCCCTTTTTGGTCCTTCTGCCTTCTGCCATGTGAGGACCCAGCAAGAAGGCCCTACCTCACCAGATCCTGAATCTTTAGACACCTTGATCTTGGATGGCTCAGCCTCCAGATCTGTAAGAAATACATTTCTGTTCTTATAAAACAGAAGTCCCCAACTGGGCTGCACAGCAGGAGGTGAGCAGTGGGCTTCATCAGTATTTACAGCTGCTCTCCATCGCATTACCACCTGAGCTCCTTCTTCAGTCAGATCAGTAGCAGCATTAGATTCTCATAGGAGCACGAACCCTATTGTGAACTGCGCGTGCGAGGGATCTTTATGAAAATCTAATGCCTGATGATCTGAGGTGGAGCTGAGGCAGTGATACTAGTGCTGTCTTCCAGATGGGACCACCCAGTTGCAGGAAAACAAGCTTTGGGCTCCTACTGATTCTGCATTATGGTGAGTTGTATAATTATTCCATTATATATTACAATGTAATAATAATAGAAATAAAGTGCACAATAAATGTAATGTGCTTGAATCATTCTGAAACCATCCCCCTCCTTTCCCCAGTCTATGGAAAAATTGTCTTTCATGAAACCCATCCCTGGTGCCAAAAATGTTGTGGTCTGCTGTTATAAATTACTAATTCTCAGGTGTTTTGTTATAGCAGCATAAGCAGGCAAAGATGATTTGATAATCACTGTGGTCTCTACAAAAAAGTTTTGCCATGATCAATTGTGATGAGCTTGCAAGATCAAACAGATCAGTTGACCCCCTGGGGAGCTGAATTACTTAGTATTGACATAGGATGCTTCCATCCAACCTGAAGCACAGTGTGAGAATTTTCTATTGTTTCTGTGTGCTAGATCAGGGCTTTCAAACTCACATACCAAAGGCAAGAAAGCAGTGAATCTTAGAATAGCACATTGAGGTCTTACTTCATCTGATCATGTGACAGATTTAGAATAAGGGTAAACAGGGAGAACCCAGGGGAACTGATCTGAATTTCATTTTCCCCTTGCCTTTTATCCCAATTACAGGACCATTTCCAGGAGTGGCTGTCTCATGGAAAGCCCTTGAGTCTCTTTGTGGTACTAAGAACAGGAAGCCTAATGCTTTAAGATTCTGTAATTATCTTTTCCATCAATGTTTTCTCAGGGGACTGGCATTAGTACTCAGAAAATTATCCTCAAGAAATTGTTCTGATTTAAAAGTCATGGTTTCTACTGAAATTTGAGTTGTCTTTAGCTGCAGAGGATTAGGCCAAGAAGTGATGGGGAGAATCAAGTAAGACTGAGGGTGAATAAAGTGGAAGATGCCACCTCTTAACTGCTACAAAGAGAGTCTGACTTGACTGCTTCCTATGTGCAGAAAGTTTAAATTACTGGAACATCTTTAATGTGCATGGCTGGTTAAGGCAATGTAATCTAAATGTCAGCTGGGAAATGTCCTAGAGATATACCAAAAAAAAAATAGTGCTGAGTTTTTCATCCACTTCTGTTGCAGTATAACAAACTATGCCAAAATTTAGTGACTTAAAACAACAAACATTTTACTTGCTCATGATTCTATGGGTCAATAATTCAAACAGGGCTTGGTGGTGGAATTGGCCTAGTCACTCAGTCATCTGAACTCAATTGTTCTCTGGAACTTTATTTACTTATTTGCATACTTATTTGTGTGCTCCTCTTTGCTTCCTGGTTCTCTTCATATGTCTAGCTTGGCTACTATGGTGGTGTCATGGTAACATGATTTCTTATATGGTGACTCACTTCCAAAGGGAACTATTCTCAACAGCAAAATCAGAAGACATGTATCTCTTGAAAGTCCAGCCTCAGATGACATCTTGCTGCTGGTCACCCAGCCATATTTAAGGGTAGGGACAACAGACCTCATTTCCTAATGGCAGAGTGAGAAAGATACATTGTGAAAGAGCATGTAGAATAGGAAATATTGTTAGGGCCATCTTGGAAAAGATAATCTACCAGACTTGGCTTATGAAAACCTAGAGCCAATCTCTTCATTTCTGATTCCTAGTGCTAGAGTGCTCCATGGGAGTGACTGAAAGTTTAATTGCAACTGCACAGAAGTTCAGTGTTTCCCTCTGCTTTCCTAGTTCTCTCTCAGGTGTTGTGGCTTAAAATACTTCCTAGAAAACTTTCAGCACAAAATTCTCCACCTCAGAGTCTGTCTTTTCTGAACTGACCAAAGAAATAAGTTTTTGCGAACTTTTCTCTATTGAGAGAACTGCTCTCCTATCAGAGCCATCTATTTTCCTCTAGAAAAGATTTGCACTAGGTAAGAATGCAAAGGAGTCATTTTTTAACATCCAAATTAGGGTTTCTGAATCCATGTCAGGATAATAATATTGGAATTTAGCATTTGTTGTGAGAGAAAAGAAATTTCAAATTTCAAAATCTTTTTTGCACATTTTATCTTTATATAAAAAGATACAAACTGGGTGTGATTCTAGATTCTAACATCCAAATTAGGGTTTCTGAATTCATCTCAGGATAATAACATTGGAATCTAGATTCTGGATCTTGGAGTTAATTTAAAGCCATAATATAGAGAGGATGCAAAGAGGGTTCCATCCAGACAGAAAAGAAAGTCAGAAAAGAATGTGACAGTCCCTCTCCTGGACCAAAATCCTAGAGGTTTGATTAAAATCCCCAGAAATAAATTGGGCAGTCCCCGAGAAGAGGACTCCTTACTTTATTGGGAGAGTGGAAAGATTTTAAACTGTTTTGTAGATAAATGGTTAGTAGTGGCTAAGGGTGAAAGTCAGGTAAAGAAACAAGTAGAAGTAGTGCTCTCTGAGTCTGCCTCTGCTCTCATGTACTATAAAAGGTATCCGGATTTCCCACATACTCCCATAGGGAGCTCCATGGCCTCCATGTGAGGCCAGTAACACAGCTGTTATGGCAAGAAGGTAAAGATGTGATATTTTCTGTATACATTTGAATCATGGGGTATAGTCATTCTGTCAACAGATGCAATCTCTGCTTCAAGGTGTTTACAGTCTACTCACTCATATTTATAGACAATTTCATTGTTTTAGAGTTTTAGGGCAAGTGCTAAGTTAGAGATAGCCACTGGATGCTAGTAGATCATAGAGGAATGGCATTTGTTTATCGCTGGGGCCCCTTGTTTGAAGATGAGTCCTGAAAGATGAGTAAAACCAACTGGATAAAAGGAGAGAGCAAAAAATCAATGCAGAGATGGTGACCAAAACAAGGGCAATGAACCCACATCAGAAGAGAGAAACTGAAAACTCAAACTAAGGTGGTAACTTTGGATTTTAGAGAAAGAGATAGAGTAATGAAGAATAAATAACATGTTTAATGAACTGTTGGATTTGGAAAGTAAGAAAGAAGGAAGAGTTGAGGCATTGGCGCTTGGGTAGATATTGATTTTATTAAGAAAATAGGTAAATTTGTGAGTGAGTATGTATGTGTGTGTGTGTGTGTGTGTGTGTGTGTGTATTAGTTATCATAAAGCTAAGCAGTTGTAAAAAAAGACAACTGACAATAATTTACTGGCTTACAAAAGATGAATCTTTAAGTAAAAGTCTCTCATACATCAGTCTAAGATCAGCATTACAGGCTGGTGGATAGCTTCTACTTCTTATTCAGTGATCTAGGATTTTAGGTTGCTCCTCTATTATTTTATTTTATTTTATTTTTTGAGTTGAAGTCTCACTCTGTCGCCCAGACTGGAGTGCAGTGGCACACTCATGGCCACCGCAGCCTCGACCTGCTAGGCCCAGGTGATCCTTCAGTCTCAGCCTTCCAAGTAGCTGGAACTGCAGGCGCATGTGGCCACACCCGGCTACTTTTTTTATTTATTGTAGAGATGAGTTCTTGCCAAGTTGCCCAGGCTGGTCTCCAACCCATGGACTCAGACAATCCTCTCACGTAGGCCTCCCAAAGTGCTGGGATTATAGGCGTGAGCCACTGTGCCCCACCTGCTCCTCTATTCTTCAAGACTTCTTGTCTCATCTGCATGTGTGAGGCTGGGACCCACACATTCTAAATGTTGCAAAGGGGAAAGAAAATGAAATACGGTGGAAACAGATCTGGACATCTCAAGTCTCAGAGCTGCAAGTGACACGCATTACTTCCATTAACATTCCTTTGAGGAGAGATTAGTGTTGTCACAACTAATTTCAAAAAAGCTCCAGGTCAAGTTGAAATCTGGTCTATGAAAGATGGGGATAATGGACTTTGGTGGACAGGAAGCAGTCTCTGCTACAGTTAAGTAAGTAGAGGTAGCTAAAGATGTATTTTTAAGAACCATTGAATTAGGAGAGAGGATGAGATCACAAGAGATCAGAAAATAATGCAAAGTAGGAAGGAGTGACATTTAGAAGAGGATGCTATGCAGGGGATCAAGACTTCTTGATCTGGACTCAGATATAGGAGTACATTCATATATTTTTGGTGTAGACATTTATCATTCTTGTAGCCTGCCTAGCATCTTAGCATGTTTGAGGATTTTATCACCGCATAAATTTTGGTAAGAAGAGAACCCACCTCCTAATACTGAGGTTGAAGGTACCAGGTACTTCTTTCTCAGTCTTCCTTGTGTGGAGAGTGTATGTGACCTAGCTCTGCCAATCAGATGCATTTGCAAGTTGCAGGCTAGTAATATACAGCATGGAAAACAATGGGATCTCTCTGGCAGCAGTGGTAGTTACAGTGAGGTGGAGCATCCAGGACAACCACAGCAGTGGTGCTATGGAAGTGTCCAGAATGCAGATGTTGGCGGCACACAGCAAAGTATTCACTGCATATATCAGTAATGATAGCACTGGTGTCTTAAGCAGGTAACTTCTGCTGGATTAATTAAGGTATTACTTCTGTTTGCATAGCCTGTAAGCACCTTTTCCATCTTTTTCTGAGATTTTTTAGATAAATGAAATATCAATACAATAAATCAATTTTTAAAACTAAATAAACAGACTCCCTTCCTCTTACTTACAGTTACAAGCAATGGCAATACATCTTTCTTAAAATGAAAATTTTTGTTTTTTTGTTTCAGTTTTAAAGATCATGTAAATATGTTTGAAAATATTATCTAAAAAGAAAGAATTTTTTTTTTTTTTACAGAACATGAGGGGATCTACATTTTTCTAGAAAATTATGCAAGTATATAATGTAGGTCATGGGAAGTAGGTTGTGGTAATAATCTATGGTTGGTTACAAAAACCCTTACCATATTCAGGCAGGCAAACCCAGAAACCATTATCATTTAGAAAATGTTATAGGTTTTGTTTTCTGTAATATAAGGATGGTGGTTTTGTCAAATTGCACAAACACTGATTTAGATCCCAAGAGAAGATATACATGTACTTTTTAGCAGTGATTAAGTAATGGGAAGTGAGAAGAAATGTTAAGCAGCTAATTCTTTCTCAGTAATGCACATTTCAAACATAATTTGTATTTCTTTCCAGGTCAGATGATAGTTCCATAAATTAACCTATTCTCATGGGAATAAGGTGCATATTTGATAACTTTAGACTTAGTGTTTCTTAACCTATCTCTGGGCTTAGCTGTTGAGATAAGCTCTCTTTCTGATTAAAAGGAAAAGATTTAAGTAGTGGTAAAAGATCGCTGATAATTTTATCAAGTCCAGAAGTCTAATAGCACTATTGTGCATTATGGTTATTTTTTCAAAAATTATTCTCTATGCTATCCCTCTTTACCTTCTTCTTACCCTCTTTTCTGCCTCCTTTTACAAAGAACTACCTAAGTGAACATTGACTTCTCTATTTCATATTCCCATCATTGGTCATTTATAAGTAATCCAACTATCTTTTTAATTTTTCACTGAAAGAAACAAAATCATTTTGGGATTTATGTGACTGCTTATTAATTCAGGAAAGCAGTATTTGCTTTGAGGCCAAAGGATCTTCAACACGTTTTGGTTTTGAACGTGTGAATGACTGGATGAGCTAACAAACCCCAGGGCATGGATCCGGTATAACTAGGGAAAACTATACTCATTAAGAAAAAGATTAAAATAAATTAAACTATTTTTTATTTCAACCAGTGCTACCTGTGTGTATGAATTTCAGGGCTGACATTTGCCAATCACTGCTTCTCTTACATGTATAAGAGAGTATCGTTTTTAGGCTGCAATGCTTAAGAGTGGAGCTGGGTTTATGACTCAGGAAGCTGAATCAGTATTTATTATTACAATTTAGGCTGTCCCGTCATTCTGCCAATGAGGTAAGGGTAGGGTTTCAGTCTACAGAACAACCATAGACCTGGAGAGAGTTCATGCTACGCACCTTCCACACGGCTTTTAATGCCCCCACCCCCACTGCCTGTTAGTTTTGTCCTTTAAGCCTTGGAGTGAGGCCAGGACATGAGACAATCTTTCTGGATGGTACACATTACTATACTGCTGTTTTGGCTCTCTGGACTCTACACTTCAGTCCTTTCCTTTGCCTATAGTTTTCTGTGTCATGAGAATTTGCAGAAATATTGACTTTTATTCTTTTTTTTTTTTTTTTTTAAATAAAATTCTCTTCAAATGTCTTCAGATAGAAAAATAGACATTAGAAATAACTGAGAATCCAATGCAGTTTGGGGGATAGTTAAGAATAAAAGCCAGCCGGCTCGGTGGCTCAGCCTGTAAT
>CAUYQG010206479.1:0-33691 GCA_963574415.1 Tarsius wallacei | reverse complement strand
CAAACACAAAATCTGCCATCTCTACACAGAGCCAAGTTTCTGAAAATATAATAGAACAGAAGAGAAAAAGGGATAGATTGGAAATATCTTGGAATATTTCAATCGTCATAGAATTAATCCTTCTGAGAACAGTATTCAAGGTCAAGCTTACAAATCTCTACTAAAGTACAGTTTGGATCTATGTACCTGTTTCTCGTTTTACGTAAGTCCCTTCCCAACTGTGAGCTGATGGAACAAATTCTGAACTTAATCCCCAGTGGCTATTCCAGGTTCAATAAGCTTAGTTGAGGTGATCAAGAATATATCTGTTGGTAAGCAGCAAGCAAATGAACTAAAAAATTGTGTAGACACGAATATACAACAAAATCCAAATAACTAAAAACAAGAACGAAAAGATGAACAAGTAAAACAAAAACATTAAACAAAAGCACAAGTGTTTTTTTCTAGCTTTCCCCACCAAGCCCTGATTTCCCAGGAGCCATGTTCAGCACTGCTATTTCTATGTCTTACTTATAATTTTGCTCTCTTTTTCTATTCTGGGCACGTGCCTGCTTCTTGGGTTCTCTGTTTGTTCAGAAGAACTAACCAGAGGAGCCTCCTCTCCTTCTGTGTATATTATTTTATCTGTTGTGAAGAGGAATTGCAAAGTTAGCTAAAAGCTGCAGTTCCTACTCTTGCTGACTTTGCGAGCCTTCTTTGCCCTCTATATAACCTTCTATTATATCACTCTCTGCTTCTTTCTATGTGCTCCTTTTTCCATATTCTGTGCTCTGCCGCAGGACTCCCAAACCTGAAGAAGGAGACATCAGACTGTATATTAAAAACCCTACACTCAGTAGGATCACTGAGCATTTGTTTTTCTCTTGGTAACGCTAACCATGACCTGTGTCCATTGCAAGGATGCTAACACATGCTAATTCCTCCAAGCTTGCTTTCTTGGTCTTCCGGTTCTTCCACCTGACTTCCCTAAGCTCTCTCAGAACAGTCAACTCAGTGTTTCCATTTCTAAAACTTTCCTGGGGTTGCTGCTCCTCTGACAAGCCTCAGAGGTCTACTCTGTTGTCTCTGCAATATAGTCTCCAAACGCCTTGCTTTCAGTAGAGGCTTCTGCACAAGTTACTGTCTGAAAAAGGCCCTGAAATGTCTTTTAATTCTCATCCAGGTCATTTGAGCCTCACAATAAATTCCTTAGCTAAATCCCATTTACTTGTATCTGTCCCAAAACATTTTATGACTCACATTTTTAAAAGAATGACCCCAAAACACCTAAATTTGGAGAGGACGTATTTTGCAGTAGTACAAAACTCCAACTCTGTAACGAGACTGCCAAGATTCTAATCTTAGGGCTGCTGTTTTCTTACCCAAATGACCCTCTGTGCCTCAGTTTTCTCATCTGTAAAATGGGATGACATTTATCTTGAGTTTGCTAGAAATAATAAATGCGCTATGTAAAGTGCTTAGAAAAGTGCCTGCCACACAAGCACCATATCAAGTGTTAGCTATCAATATTATTGATAGTAATGGTGAGAGTAATGGTGAGAGAAAGCTGGATGTTAATCTTTCATTTACAGTGAATTTAAAAGTTCACTGAATAATTTCACAAATATCATAGCCTTTTTTAAGATTACTTTTAAGGGAAGACTAGCCAGTTACTATCCTAGACTTTTCACGACACTAAAAATATGAATTTCTTTGTTTAACTATGTCTTTCAAACTGAAGCTAAGCTGTTCTTTAAATAGGTAAAATGAAAACTACTTAGGAATGCCTTATTCTTGAGTTACATATTGTCACAAGACAATCTCTTAGTATGAAATAAGTACCCTTTAAATTTTTATTAACCATATACATATTTTATGATATGATTTCATTTTAAAACAAAAATAGTATTACTAGATTTTTTCTGAAATTATTATTAGTATATGAGTTTTTTAACTTTGAATTACTATTTACAATTATTTCTAGGAAGAATAAAATGTTGAAATGTGTTGTTTCTTCCTCTGTAATAAAATCCTGTGTGGATAGATGGATCTGAAATTTCTTCTCATTTCAATTCATTTCTCATGTAATATTACATAGCCTGAAGTATAAACAAAAACAAAAAATAAAAACAGATTCCTTAGCTTATAATAACCATGCTATGCTTCCTGTAAAGAACAAATAACATTATCAAGATCGTAGTTTTAGAAAGTACCTCCTCAAAGAGAAATTATTCAGAAAAAAATATGATGCTGGGGCAAATCCCTCTGGTCCCCTCCCACTGTGGGAGCTTGCCTGTCCTCTCAATCTTGCTTTTAAAAAAAAGAGAGAAAAAAAAGAATGAGTGGATTGCCTGAGCCCGTGGGTTCGAGACCCGCCTGGGCAACTTGGCGAGAACTCATCTCCACAATAAATCAAAAAATCAGCCGGGCATGGTAGCACGTGCCTGTAGTTCCAGCTATTGGAAGACTGAGGAGGAAGGATCGCCAGAGCCCAGCAGGTCGAGGCTGCGGTGGCCGGGAGCGGCCACTGCACTCCAGTCTGGGCGACGGAGTGAGACTCCAACTCAAAAAAAAAAGAAAAAAAACAAAAAAAAAAAGAAAAAAGAAAAAAATATGATCTTACATTTGGAGAGGAACTGAGATATGATATAGTCAAATGTTTACCTAATATATCTAACACCTATAAAATATTTATTTTTCTAAAAATTATTCAACTAAAATATACCTGGGGTGGGGAGCTCTTTACTTAACAAGACATCTCATCCCATTGAATTTCTAAAACACTCAAACTGAGTCAAAAGTCACCTCTGTGTCATTTCCCGGCAGAAGTCCTGCTTCTGCCCCCTAAAATTAAAAAAAAAGTGCATTATCTTGAGATATTTCTTATTATCTTATTTCTAGCTTTTAATTATCCTGATTGTTCTTCCTTAGTTATGTTCATCTCTGCTAGTTTTCCCCTAAAATCTTAGGCAATTTCAAAGTCCTTTCTTGGTTTCTTTCAAACACAAAACATACAAATGTCAATTTAATGAAGCACATAGTTAAAACTCAGAGGACTGCGTTATTTTTCTTTCAGTATTGACAACTTTCATTTTGCTTCTTTGACAATTCCCTTAGACCACGACAGCAACAAAAACATACGGTTAGTGCAAAAATTAAAAGAACTTTTTGGTATGCCCTCAAATCTAAAGCCTTCGGTATTACCTTCAAGCACTATGTTACTGATTTTAAAGTCCAGTCTACTACATACCCATTTTTATTTGTTGTTTTATTTATTTGTTGCTAAATAAATGTTTTATTTGTGTGTTGCTAAAATTCATTTCTCCAAGTTTTCTATTGCTGGGAAAATCAATTCGATAAAGAGCATAAAGGGTTATGTCTTAATGGTAAGACTAGGAAATAAAGTGAACTATCACAGAAAAAAACCCTGAATACCAGATGTTCTCACTCATAAGCAAGCCTTGATCACTGGATACATGAGCCCAAAGCTGGAAACAGCAGATGCAGGACACAGCTAAAGGAGGAAGGGAAGGAGGAGGGATGTGGGCACACAATCACATACAGGGTACTAGATCCACTATTATGAAGAGAGGGCTCTCTAGAAACTCAAACCTCACCTGCACGTGATTTACTAAATCCCCACATGTACCCCAAAACCCTAACATAAAATAAAAATTAAAAATACCATTTTAAAAGATGTTCAAAAATATCCCTGTGTCTCCAGACAGATGTGTCATTATCTAGTGTAAATTTTCATATTTTTTTAGCTTACGTTGACTCAGTTCCTTTGTTTTGACACACTGAAAATGCAGACGCCTTCATTTTTCATATTCACGCGTTAATAGTTTAAACTTAGTTGAATTTGAGATTATCAATGAAAATATATTATTTAAACGTTTTAAAGGAAATCAAAAGTCAACCTGTTTAAATATATGACTCAAAATCACAAACGAGTATAACACATAAAATGAAGTTCTCCCTGCCAACTTGTGAGAATTGAGAAATCAAGCACAGATCTTCTCAAAGATAACTAGAAGCAAAGTTTCCTTCAACCATTCATCTTTAAATGAATAGGCACACACCTGCTGCCTTTATCCATTCCCAGAGTAATTCCACCTGTAGATTGCGTAAGGTCAGAGACAGATATTTGGGAAAGGCTGCCAGAGAGGATGTCCCACTTAGTATTTCTGGTGATTTCTTTACAGCTGGGGCTGCATGGCAGTGTAGACTTCCCATTCATATGGAAAGTTGGCAAATGGTTATAAGCAAGCATAAAAGGAACAGGGAGGCTGCGCTCCGCTCCGTGGCTCAGCCTGTAATCCCAGCACTTTGGGAGGCAGAGGGGAGTGGATACATGCCTGAGCCTGCGGGTTCGAGACCAGCTCGGGCAACTAGGCAAGATCCCCGTCTCTACAATACATCAAAAAAATTAGCGGGGCGTGGTAGCGCATGCCTGTAGTTCCGGCCACTTGGAAGGCTGAGGCAGAAAGATCGCCGGAGCCCAGCAGGTCAAGGCTGTGGTGGCTGTGAGCGTGCCACTGCCCTCCAGCCTGGGCGAAAGAGTGAGACTCTAATCTAAAAAAAAAAAAAAAGTAATAGGGAATACACTATTTTGGGGGGCACTATTTTTTGGAGTCTGAAGTAACTCATGGCCTAGCCAATTTGACTTTTACAAAACTTACATGAAAACTGTCAGAAAAATCAATGGGTATGAAATTGCTGTTGGCTGTAGTGCTGGTGAGGAGTAGGGATTTGGGAATGCTCTGTTTGAATAACGTTAATATAGATGAATCACAAATTATAGGAAGAGAAATAGGTACTCTAATAATTTTGCATTTTGAAGAACATGTTTTATACATTTACAAAATGCCCCATAAATTAAGTAATATGTTAAAGAATGGAAAAAAAGCAAACATTTTACTCAAACCAGTTGTGTTTCATGTCCCAGTTTTATTATACACCATGGAAAAGTGATTTAAAATTCATAACTAAACCCTGACTTGCATCAGAAAAGAATCTTCTATTTCACTTTTAAATTTATTTTTAAAAAGAAAAATGTGTATTTTACTGAAAGAGATTTTACATCTTGCATTAATAAGAAAAGTGTGCTTCTTATATAAAACTTTGGCCAGATGCCCTGAGTTTTATTCTGTCTACCTACATTTATCTGATGCAAAATAACAATAAATCTGTGACAATTTAGGCAATGCTGGTAAAGAATATTTTCAGTAAAACCAAACTTCTGAACATTATAACATTATAATTATATATTATAACACTACAACATTACATATATATAACATTATAACATCATGTGCTGTAATTTCCAAGTGAAATGGACAAGCTCTAATTTTACTAACTCAAAGATTATCAGATATATACTTGAGATAACTATCACATGTAACTTGAAGGTAATTCCAAGATTTAGTCCAGGAACTTCCTAAGACCTGGGAGATAATTTTATTTTAGCCAACGTCTGAGCACCTGGAAAGGGATACATAATTAATAACATAGGTTAGAACTGAATTCCAAGCTCTTATGTCTTACTCTAGGAAGGCACAATTGACTCAACAAATAAATAGATCTTTTAAAACTTACAGTGTATCTAGTATTGAGTTGATAATTCTTTATTAGCTATTGTCCACTTAGTATGTCATTCTGAGTGATTGGAATGACTGATTGATTGATGACACTAAATCTGGTCATTTCAAAAGGAGTGCAGCATGACCCTTCTATGCTTATTCAGTAAAGAACTGTCATTCAAGAGAATCCTTCAACCTTGCTCTTATAGTCTACAAATACCACCCAAGGATGGGGCTCACTGATTATTGATACTCTCTGAACAAACTGTAAATGTGCAATTTGAATTTTTTATACTTATCTATGCATTGTCACAAGAATGTTGTACAAACTATTATTTAACTCCTTGAGGTAGACTGCTAATGTCTAACAAATACATAGTAGTTAGAATACCACACAGCCGGGCTCGGTGGCTCAGCCTGTAATCCCGCGCCTTGGGAGGCTGAGGTGAGTGGATTGCCTGAGCCCGCAGGTTCGAGACCCGCCTGGGCAACTTGATGAGACCTCATCTCCACAACAAATCAAAAATTAGCCAGGCATGGTAGCGCACGTCTGTAATTCCAGCTACTTGGAAGGCTGAGGCGGAAGGATTGCCGGAGCCCAGCAGATCGAGGCTGTGGTGGCCGGGAGCGGCCACTGCCCTCCAGTCTGGGCGACAGAGTGAGACTCCAACTCAAAAAAAAAAAAAAAAAAAAAAAAGAAAACCACAAATTACACACCCTGGGGAATTTAATTTAAAGAAATGATTAAACAGAGGAAAATTAATTTATGAATATTAGTTGCAGCGTTATTTATAACTAAAAACCATTTTAAATATCCTAAATGCCCCCAAACATAAAGATTTTCCATATCTATTAAGGTAAATACTTTGTTATGTAGCCATGAAACTGTAATGATGAAGACAATGAGATGAGAATTATGAAGGTATTTATAAAATAATGTGAACTAATAAAAACACAACATGATTTTAATAATGTAAGAAATAAATATACATGCAAAATTGGTTAGGACAAATAGTCTGGAGAGGTTTTATAATTTTGTAATTGTAAATAGATTTTTTTCTTTAAAAATGTTCTCTACTGATATTATCATACAGTTTTCACATTGCATAAAATAAAGTCAGTCCAATCGTCTGATTTACAACATTGCAGAAACAGAATATTACCTCTATCAGAAAACTGCCTATATTTTTTAGTGTGTCTAGTTAAAATGACAGAATCATAGATGTTTGACTTTGCTCTCGTCTATGTAGGTATTGCACTATAAAGACAACGAGATGAGCTCTATAGTGATTTATACATGTAAAAGTGTCTTATACATGTAAAAGTGTCTAAAACATATGAATAATAACATTCTCTCCAAACAGGAGCCAGAAGTACTTGGATAAAGTAATACTGCCTACCATTACTGACCCTGTAGGTGTCCTTCACTCTGTCTCCTATTTATTATGTCATTTAATTACCACAACTATGTTATGTGATTGCTATTATTATGAAATCTATATTATCGATGAGGAAACAAATTTTTAAAGACGTTAAGTGATTTGCCTGAAATTGCAGAGCAAGTAAGTGTCTTAATCAAGTTTAAAGCCAGCTCTGTTTAGCCCCAGATACTTTGGCTTTAATCACTTTACGGTACATGGTCCATTTTCTCATTCACTTAGAAAACCTGAATATATTAGAAGGTGAAGAGACAGTGGTTACAGCATGTGCTTTTTTTTTCAGGCTCAAGTTGATTTTGGTAAGCATAGGCAAGATTTTTTATTTCTGCCAACTTCGGATTCTTCTTGGTAAAATTAAATAATTCGAACACCCTTTTTTCAAAGGATTGTTCTGAGGTTTAACAATATAAGATGTGTCATTTCAACCATTCATTCAGCCAATATTCATTAAACAGCCACTTTGTACCAAGCTGGGGCCTGGAGATATAAGAACGAGTTAGTCTAAGAAGAGATAAACACTTAATCAAAATACTTATGCAAATTAATGAATAATTACCAAGTGTGTGAAGTATCATGAAAGAAAAATAAGGGGCGAGGGGACGTCTTCAATACTTCAGAGGTTAGATAAGTCTTCCCTGAGGAAGTGCTCCATCATCTGAGATCTGAAGGGTAAGCAGAGAATTAATAGACAGACAGTGTGGGAGCCTTTCTGGCACAGGGTTACATGGGTAAAGACCCTGAAGTAAAAAGTGTACGAGGAATCAAAATAAAGCAAAGAGATGACCTTTTGTCCCTAAAGCAACAGGCCTGCATAACACGATGCTAAGAGAGAAGAATGGGCCAGTCAATGAAGAGCCCTTTAGACCATTAAAAAGATGATGATTTTTTTTTTTTCCCTAAGATAAACGTAAATCATTTAAAGGTTTTGAGCAGTGAAGAAACCAAGTCAGAGTTGAGTTTAAAAAGAATTGTGGGAGATGATAGAAGTGGATGGTTCTAGGGGGGTCAATTAGCAAACGCAGGAGGTGGGGGGCGGGAAGTAAGAGATGCAGGTAGTTTGGACTAAGACTAAACGGTGAAGATTTCCAACATTCAAATGTGGGTTGGAGTAGAATGAGTCAATCAAGAACCTTAACAAAGAGTAGCTAGAGAAGCGATGGAAAACCAAGACTGGGCAGAGTAAGAGAAACCAAGTGCTTCAATGAATGAGTGACTAATACAACCAAGTGCAGTTTAAAGGTTAAGACTGGAAATTTAAAATGTCATTGGATTTAGGAACACAGAGCTCATTATCATGGGAAATTACTTCTTTGCTTTTATTGTTCCTAGGGATTTAGGTTTTGGTTCTGCTTCTGATCCGATTTAGTTTGTGTGTTCCACTTTTATATTTTCCTTTTCAAATAATAATTGAGTATGACCATTGAACTTTGGAGTAATTCACAAGGGCATTTCTTTTATTTTTTAAAATGTTTACCCCTTACTAGAGATAAATGAAATAGAACGCATTTGGTATCAAAATGCAAAACAAAAGCAAATCGATTTCTCTTAAGAGTTTGAATTTTTTCTCTGTTTATCAGTTAGACAAGTTCTAAGGTTATTATGTGCAGTGGTGAATAGATGGTTACACCTTATAAACATAACTCAAAAGCAAAAAGGAAAGAAAAAGATTGAAGTGTACCTCTGGAACTTTAGGGCAAGTTTTATAAACTGAGCAAACTCGATCTGTCTAATTTATGTTGAAAATTGACTCCCAATTATTTTATAGTTTATGAATATGAAATGTAGTCTTATGACCAAATGACTAAAGTTGAAATCATACTGATATTTGTTTTTTATTTTCAAAAGAATCAATCCATAAAAGGTTTTTGTAACATTTTCACTTTATTCTATTGTTTGATTACCAAAGGTATTATTTCCTAAAAATATTTCACATATTTTCTTACTCATAAATAGAGACTGTAACTTACTATTTTACCCTCTAAGTTACTAATTAATTTTTTCTGAGTCTAAATCTTGATTTTCTAGCTTGTATAATTTCCTAGCAAAATCAAAATTTTCCCCTTATTTTAATTCCATAATGGAAATTATCCTCCAAATCATAAATGAGTTCAACTACAGGGGGTGCCAAAAACTTGTATACACATTTTAAGATAGGAAAAAACTGCACTAAAATTGTATTACTCAATATATAACTATAAGAAAAGATGAATACAAGTCACGTTTGACTTCTGCAATTACAAGAGGTGCTCAAAGTGGTTCCCATCAGCGTCCAGACACTTCGGATTATGGTTTGACTTGTTGTTGTGGGAGACCTCTGGGATCTCCCCTTCTGAACATCACACACAGAACCATGCATCTCATACTTATCATGAGTGTGTGCAATTGTTAGATGTGTTGGCGATTCTGTAGCACACCCATGCCTCCATTGTCATTGTGCTTCCACAATGGTCTCGAATTTTAAATACCACTTCAAAATGGTCTTGCACTCTGCAGTGACAACTATGCTTCTGCCATTTTCTTTGACTGTGCTGCCTGTCAATGGTGGCACTGGCATTCATTTAATAAACTACATGTTTTGAACAAACATCTTACTACACATTGCTACTGTAATGCATTTCAACTTCAAAAAGTAATACACAGATAACATCTCTCTAAATGTGTCTACATTTTTTGGCACCCCCAGTATTCTTTGGAAAATATCTTAATGTCTGAACTAGGCTTAAGTTTAGGGTTCTCATTGCCAGTAATCTCACGATATACAAAAAATAGTTATTGGAATTTTGGAGCAATAAATATGTACAGAACCGTGAGGTAATGGAATTCCAACTTTAAACCAGTTTGACCTTGCAGAATCTACATAATATCACATAATAAAGCATAAACTGCTAATGTAGAGAGTAAAAAACAAAAACAGAGGAAATGAAATTAATCAGTTAGACATTTTAGCGCCCTGAGGAACTAAACTATCTCAGCCTTCATAAACTGAATGATATTTATAAAAGTGTCACTCTTTCTTGTTCTCTTTTGGTCTTTTGATATTTCTCCTTATTGGCTTTTCAAGTCTTGCAAAAACTGGTGCTTTTGTTGTTATTGTTCCCAAAAAGTTGCTGGCACAAACTATATTGCAGACATTAAACTGAAACTAACACATTCTTACAAATTAGTTTCTAGCTTATGGTCCCTGAGAATATCTGAGTAGAGCTCTTTCAAAGCTTAATTTATAAAGCACTGAAAACTACAAGAAAGGGCATATTAATGCCTGTCCTCATATAAAAGTATGCTAATATTTGTGATCATATAGGGTAGTCGTAGAACCTGTATGATTAAAATGGAACACCAACATATCAAGCTAATTATCCATTATTCATAAACAGTAAAATTGTGAGTGCTACATTAAAAATTAATATGTATACAAAGAGGATTACAACATAGTGCAATGTATTTCACTTTATGATGGAAATAAAGATGAAAGAAGAACAATACCTGTATCGATAGTTAAACATCATATTTAAGATACGTTTCTTCAGTTTTCTCTGTTTCATCCTTCCTTTTCCCATGTCCTTTAATTTAGAATTTCTTAATTAAGAGTTGATTTTGGGAGGTGGGGTCTGCAGTTTCATTCACTAATTTTTTTCTACAACCATTTCCTGACATGCACTGCTTTTCAGATCCTCTGCTAAGCTCTGGAATGCAGCAGTGAACAAAACCATCCCCTATATCTTCATGGTACCTTTCTTCATGTTGTAAAGAAAGAACCAGGCCAGGCACAGTGGCTCAACCCGGTCCTTGGGAGGCCAAGGCAAGAGGATTGCCTTAATCTCGGAGGTTCAAGACCAGCCTGGGCAACTCGGTGAGACCTCATCTCTACAATAAATAAATTTTTTTAAAAACTAGCCAGGCATGGTGGCGTGTGTCTGTAGTTCCAGCTACTTGGAAGGCTGAGGCGGAAGGATAGCCTGAGCTCAGCAGGTCAAGGCTGTCTGTGGTGCCTGTGAGCACCCCATTCCATCCTGGGCAACAAAGAGTGAGACTGAAACTCAAAAAAATAAAAATAAAAAAAAACAACAAGAAAAGAGCCAAATCAAATTATCTCTGACATAAACCCCAAATTGCCACTTTGCCATCAATCAGTGTAGGGGGAGGAGACATGAGATCTAATGACACCAAAGGTGTCAGGAAAGGGTGACTCAACTATACTAAGGAAATCGACTCTAGAAAGGAACTGACCCCACTGAGAGGGGAGTTGAAAGCATATCAGAAGAGGGAACAGGTTCTGCAAAGGAGTAGAGTGGGCACAAGGATTCTAAATCATTTTACTCTGACTGGGGAGTCAAAAAAAAAATGAGGACAGAAATCAAGCTAGAGAGATGGTTAAACACAGACCATAGAGTGCTTCTCCGGCTCGATTAAGAATATTGCTTTCCAAATGAAAAGGCACACAGCCAAGCTCCTCAGTACTACCTGGAGAAAGCACTGGCATTCTGTTCAATAAATATCAAGCACTACAACGAAAACAAAAACAAACAAACGAAAAGAATATTGTTTTCATGCTAAGAGACGTGAGGTATTTTTAGCAGCTGATGGAGGTTTCAAAAGGTCACTGTGATTGCACAGTGCGGAGTGGATCATAAAGCGGGCAACCTAGTTATGAATAAGTCAGTTGGAGGTTAGTTTCACGTTTTCAAGGTGAAACATAACGCTGATACTAACCAGCGTTATTGGAAAGCTCTTCAAAAGAGATATTGGAGAGTGGTGATGGATCAGATACAAAAGTCTTCAGAAAATATCAGTGGTTTTAGGGATACCCAATTTCTTTTTTGTTTCTATTATTCCGCGTGATAAATAATGCTATGCCTTTTGTAAGGTTACCTTCATTGAATTTTGGACATGTTGAGTTTTATTTAGCCTCAGAGAAAGATAAATCCATTCTCAAGATTAGAGGATCAGAAAACTACAGCCAAACCCAGACCAACCACGGAGTGTTTTTGTATATAGATTGGACCACAGGCACACCCATTTTTTAACAATTTTGCACAATGTTTGAGTTCAGTCTTTTCAACAGAAAAGATACGGCCTGAAAAGCAGATTACATTTACTATCTGGCCCTTACAGAGAAAGTTTATGAACTCTTGCTCTAAGAGATGGAGATAGTTTTATTTTCATTTTCTCTCCCCACTGAAATCTGTTGCCAAAAAGATAACCCCTTCCTTCTAAACAACCACATTAATTACTTTACTCATTCAAAAAATCATTCTTACATATCCACAACTTGTAGGCACTGGTAATATTTAGAACAATGCTCTCAGTTTAAGATGACTCACATCTGTGAACAATTGCAACTAGTCAATGTGAAAGTGCTATGTGATGTGGCCAATCCCTTTCCAAAGCCTCTTTGCACAAAGATTTTTCCTCAAAAGCAAAACAAACCTTCAGAGTGCAATATTTTATAGCTGGTAATATTTTAGAAAATTACTGAAACATAGCATAATTTTATTTCTTTGCGTTAGTATCTTTCATGTTTCCTCAGTATCTCTTTCTCTATCCTATAAAATTATCTGAGGCACAAATTCTTCCTATTGTCCTGCTGGAACAGAGCCAGAATTCTAATCCACCTTGGGTTGGGTAGTTAAGAAACTGTCTGCTAGAACCCAATCATGGACTTAATGTTCCCAAATTTGTGAACAATATTGTTCATTAATGAAGGATCATTCCAGTAGCATTTACTGCTAGAATAAAGACTTCACTGTGTATGTAATCTTATAATCCTGTTGATTCATTAAGTTCAAATGACAATAATTAGAAAAATATGTAAATATTGGATGCTTACAATAGAGCAATAGGTATACCTCTTATGCTAGAAAGATTTTTTTGAAGGCATAAATAATTAAAACTATTATGAGTTCTTTGTAGCAAAAACTGCTTTTCTAAGGTAAGGTTGTTAAATGATTATGGAATGAAAAGAAGTGCTGAGTCATTAAATGACCTATCAGTCATTTAATATGAAAACTATTCGGTAAGCTTTCTTAAATAGTCAAAGGGGTGAACCAAATAGCCACTCATGTAGTTCCTTTCAATTAAACTCTTATGAGCACCGTGCTACTTCCCTGGGGTGTAACCATGTATCAAACACAAGGAGAAAGAGATGTGTGAGTAATATTGTTTAAGATATTTTCAGCATCACTTTCTTTGTATAAATAAAACACAGAACTGAACATGATTACATAAAGAAACACACTTATTTCTAGAATCAACTGGAAGGAAATACACCAAAATATTCATTTGACTTTCTTTGGTGGAATTACCAGTGCATTTTTTTGTTCTTGTTTAATATCTTTGTTTTCCAACTGCACTTTAATAAAAATGCATTGCCTTTTCAATAAAAATATATTTTATCGAAAAAAGAGTAAAATATTAAGAGTTTACAAAAGATTTGTACCTGTTACGTTTTATCTCAATTTCACGTCTGTGCTAAGTTAATATTATTAATTCATAAAATACGAAGAAAATATACTTTCAAGGCTAGAAACTAGAGGCAAAGAAATAAATGTTAACAGAACCCAAATCTGATTTTCAAGACATAGAGTCAATGATATTAGTTCTCCCTTAAAATATAGCATAGTTGGCTTAGCCCATTTTGTGTTGCTAAAATAGAAAACTGGAGACTGGGCAATTTGTAATAAATGAAATGTATTGGCTCACAGCTTTGGAAGCTTGATGTCCAAGACTGA
The DNA here is from genome assembly GCA_963574415.1 of Tarsius wallacei. NCBI lineage: Eukaryota > Metazoa > Chordata > Mammalia > Primates > Tarsiidae > Tarsius > Tarsius wallacei. The sequence continues at coordinate 19,963 of CAUYQG010206479.1, read as the reverse complement.
GGGACCAGCATCTGTAGAGGGGCTTCTTGTCCATCATCCCAAGGTGGAAGGCAAAGACAGGGCAAAAGAGAATAAGAATGGGATAAATTCATACTCATATAAGGAACCCACTCAGGCAGTAATAAACCCATTCCCACAGTCATGATGTTAGTCCATTCATAAGAGCAGTGTTTCCAAGATCCAAACACCTTCCACCTCCCAGCACTGCCATATGGGGAACGAAGTCTCCCGCATATACTGTGGGGGACACATTCAAACCCTAACAGTAGTATTGTATACTTAATTATAAACAAGTTGAAAGGTGGTACCTATAGAAACCTAAAAGAAACTTAGCTCATTCTTAGTTTAGTCTTTTTGCCTCAGCATAACCATTAGAAAGCATTCAGACATTCTACTGTCACCCCTTCCCTTAGCAAATCTCCCTCAGATACAAGACCAGGACAGCCCAACCTTTCAATTCATGGTTTAGCATAATCATCTCTAGTAAACTTTTAGAGGGTCAAAGATCACCCTTTGGCTGGCCAAAGCCATAAAAGTGATAATATGACCACCTTTGGTCAAGGAGTCTGTGGATTGCAAATGTCTAACAAATTGCAAATGTTTTCTCTTGCAGGAAAAACCCCTCTGGGCCCAAACTCCCCAGGTTAACCTAATCAGCCCTTTGTGACCTGCATGATTCAGACAGACCCCATCATGGCAGCAATCATGTGACTAACCTACCCATCTGCATGCTGGCATGCTGTCCATCACCTGATGTCAGTACCTGCGCCTGCCTGCCCCTTCGTGATAACGTGGAGCAGACCATCACCCAATCACCTTAATGATCTTCCCCCAGCAAGGGGAATGATTAAAGGACTCAACCACGAGTATCCATTTGACATTGCCTTGCTAGACTCTGGTGTGGCCATGTGCTCCTTGAGCTGTGGCTGTGCCCATGCTTACTGGCTTTGGCTCCCTCCCCCACCTTGGGGAGGTGAATCTTCTCTCTCCCTTCTCTTTCTCTCTCTAATTTACTTTTAAATAAACTATTTTTAACTCTAACTTCTGTGCAATTTTTTGCATCTTCCATGCAGCCTGGGATCACACCCCAGGTGGGCACGTGTGGGAAGTGATCTCTTTTTTTTGTTTGTTTGTTTTCTTTTTTTTTTTTTTTTTGAGTTGGAGTCTCACTCTGCCACCCAGACTGGAGTGCAGTGGCCACTCCCGGCCACCGCAGCCTCGACCTGCTGGACTCCGGCGATCCTTCCGCCTCAGCCTTCCAAGTAGCCAGAACTACAGGCGCACACTACCACGCCCAGCTAATTTTTTGATTTATTGTAGAGATGAGGTCTCGCCAAGTTGCCCAGGCGGGTCTCGAACCCGAGGGCTCAGGCAATCCACTCACCTCGGCCTCCCAAAGCGCTGGGATTACAGACTGAGCCACCGCACCTGGCGGAAGTGATCTCTTTTTAAATAAATCTTTTCTTTCTTAGCCTCTTTGTGTTGCAAATCTCCGTGTTACTCAGCTCTCTGGTCACAGGTGCTATGCCCCCTCCAGATCCTCCGTGCCTAACACAAGCCATTCTTAAATTTTGCTCGCCAGCTTGTTGATGAATCATGGTATTGTAAAGCATATTCATGATCATGAGTATGTGTTCATGAAATACAGTAAACCTACCCTCATCTATGTCTTAACTGAGACATTAAGAGATCCTAGAAAGAGCAGAGGTTTAGAGGAAGCCGGATCTTTTCAAATTCTCCCTTTGAATCTTTGTTCCTTCATCTTTTGAGAATGGAGTTTAAAAAAAACCTAATACCCACTAAGTATTCAGTTTTATTTGTAACGGCGATAGTTAACCTTTGCTTAGTATTTCCTATGAGACAGAAACATGGCATTTATGAAAATTATTTCATTAAAATTAGCCCTATTTAGAATCCTTGCGTGTCGAGCAAAACATTCAGGATCCAAGTGGTTCAATAACTCGGCCACGTTCTTATAAACAGTAGGGGAATCGCTGAAATCACATTCAGATAGTCTGGTATTTGAGTTCTGCTCATAACAACCATGCATACAGTCTCTTGTTCTTGTTCTCGTGGAAACTTGATTTAGCTTTTTCATCTCAACTGATATGCTAATACTCTGGTTACATGGACACCACCAGATTTTGATTAACTCCAGTTTCTTTCCTATCAAAAAATGACTGTAGGCTTTCAGATGTAAAGAGATTCATAAATCCAGCAAATCTTCTCCTTTTAGTTACAAGCATTTCTCCTTCACTTAGATAAAAAGAAATCCCACAAATGATTCTTAGCAGACTTCTGTTATTTATCTGCTGATAATTCATTGAAACAGAGCAAAAAGGAAAAAAGAAAGAAAGAAAGAAAAGCTTTTTTATTTTTATTTGTTGGCTTTTTAATCCTCACAAATTTCATCCTGCTAGGAAGCTGCAGGGTACTTAAAACCAGGTCATTTCGACCAAACATAAATACAGCACAAATTAGATGTCCCCTCAGGCCTTTGAACTGACTTGAAGCTAAGACTTTACGCAGGCCTTTGGTTTTATCTATGCATGTCCTTGGAGGAGAGCCAGATTCTCAGCAGAAACACACATTTGCAGGAATAGGACCAGCTGCAGAAGGTTTTGAAGCTATAAGCACCAGCACTTTCTAAAAGCTGAAAAATATAAACGATCTCTGAACTTTAATTACTCGACTTTTCCAAAAGGCACATGAAGACACCCCCTACATCTATGCCTAAACTTTTTACTGCTGTGGGGTATGGTGGAAAGATAATTAGCTTTGGAGCTTGCTTGGTTTTGCAATCCTGGTCTGCCATTTAGTTTCAGCAAATCTCTGAAGTGTTATCCTCAGTGTTATCCTAACTTAATGGGATGTTTGTGTAAGTTCCTAAAACAGAGCAGAATATCAACAAATCTTTTTATGTTGAAACTGACCACTCTGTATTGCCAGTATTCAGAAGTATGTCATTCTAGTTATTCATTCTTTAGTAAGATTTAAAATATTTCCCTCCTTCTATAGCTATCTTTCAGTTTCCAGGGGATTCCCTTTTTTTCTTTCCTTTTTCAGCTTTCCACTGTAACTGTCCTTCTACTGACTGTATCATTCTGTACCATCATTATATAGAAGGCCAATCCTTTACAGCAAGTAAGACACTCAAATTTGTACAGCATTTATGAAATGCCCCTTCAAAGTTATTTAAGCTGAAGTGATACAGACTCAAGTACCAAATTCCTTAAACAGGTTTGAAAGATATTTGAATTAAATGAGGAAAAAAGTTTTTTTCCCCGTATTGTTATAATAAATGTGTTTAAACAATTTAATTAGGAAAGACAAAATAGATTTGCTCTTTTAAGTATGACAATGGAAAGAAGCATCTTGCCAAGTAATGTCTTCTGAATTCAGACATAATTACGGCATTTTCAAGATTATCTTTGTTTTACAATTACCTTACAGTTCTGTATGTTATAATATACAATTATATCCTGTAACGTCAATATTCTACCCAAGTTTAATGATGTCGTGAATGCACTTTCCTTCCTAAGAGATGAATAGGCTGAAGGTGATTGTCAATTCTCTGTGTCCAGAAATACAAAGAATGCTCTGTCTTGCTTCCATGATGTGAACACCACTTTCAACCCTGCCTGTCTATAATACAAATAAAAATAAGACAAGCATTAACTTTGGAAGACTACAAAGGGAATGAATTTGAAGAAAACTACAGAATGTCTGTCTTTTCTGGGTTCTTGAAGATAAGTGAGGTGCTGAAAAACACCTAAATATTCTGGAGGCCTTTCAAATGAGTTCAATAATTTACAGTCACTTAATAACTGAAAATACCTCCACCAATATTGATGAAAAACTCTGGCTTCCAGTTTTCCTGAGCATTCTGGGAGTTAATAGAACTCTCTAGGATATGCAAAAGACACCCACAACTGAAATTCAGGGATGCAGAAAAGAAGACCTTCAAAGTCTGATGAATTATATGCCAACTCAAGGCCCTTGTAGCACAGACTAGCTCGCACTTAGAGGGATAAATCAAAGCATTAATCGGTCTTGTCAGGAAAGCAGGTGTTTTGACTGCCTTTATGGTTCATTTTCATGCAAAATTGTTGTGGGACACGGAAATCACAAGGGATTGCAAATAAATGGCACTGACAGGATTGATCCCACTGAGCGAGGGGGCCAAAATCAGCCTGTCTTTTCATATTATGAAATATACCTAATAGCAGTGCCTCTTTGAGCTCTAGTTCCACAATAGCCTATTTGCGAGCTCAGGATTTTTCTTCCCTTTTTTTCCTTGTCTTTTCTTTTCATGATAAACTATTCCAGCAACCATAACAGGTTTAGAATGTTAAAGAACCATGGTGCACAAGACTTGACAAAGGGATTTTTGTTTTTAAAGGATTTTAAGGGTAGGCTACACAAAGTGTGTAATCTGGTTCCAAGATGGAAGAGAAGGATGAGGAGGAGGAGGAGGAGAAACAAATCATTTCACCCCATTTCAAAATTCAGTGATAACAGATATATCATTTTAAAAGTGCAGGAACATAAACAACTCTCAGGTATGCATTGATTTGGGGTCTTATACTTTAAGGCGTAACTAAATTTGGGGGAAAAAAATTTAACTTGGAACATCTCAAATAAATTTATGCTCAATTTGGCATTTTATAGAAAGGCACTTTTGATTTATTATTTCATAATTTGCTAGGTTTGTTGAGTGAATGGTCAACCATGTAGAAAAATATAACTTGAAAAACGTAACTAAAATTGCATTTGCACATGTTCTGGATTTCATAATTATTTTTATGTATAGTAGTGTACATTTGGATAAATTCCAAAATTACATGACAACTAGTTAATAGTTAACTATTGAATACTAAATATATTCTTAAAATTATTCTAAGCACTTTATATGTGCAGTAGTCATAACTTTATGTGGCAAATAATATTATTATCTCCATAAGGAAACATAAGCACAAGGAGGATAAGTAATTTACTCTGGGTCAAATAACTATGAGAAATTCAAACAAAGACTGACTCCAGAGTTCTTATGCTCATTCATAACACTCTTTTGTGTCTACAGTATAATTTATTAGATTCCTTGTTCTCCATATTTATGTTATTAGCTTGAATTGTTACACTAAATATACAGATATTTTTGCAATAGATTTTTTTTTAAGAAAGCAAGCTAAGTAATCAGTGAATTTCTTAAGCCAAATCATGTTTTCTGCATGACTTTACGTAAAGCCTCCATTTTTTAATACATAATACAATCTTGCTGGACAATTCACATTGTATTTCATCATATCAATTTTAAGAAAACCTCATCATTTTCTAATTTCCCTAGATGTTCTAGAACCCATGGCTCAGGAACAAAAAGTGGACTTGGATGAAAAAAAAAACTTAAAGGTTGCTTGAAAAAAAGCATTACCTCAACTTGCAATCTAATATAAACCTTCTTTAATCTCTAAGTTATAGAACTGGCAGAAATTGTCAGGATAAGATTTACATGTGGATTTGCAACGCTAGACATTTCCAAGAGAATGAAATTGACCACATCATCTGGCTAGTGCATTAGTCCCAAGCAGACAATTCGCATGAGGCATCCGTTTGCTGCCAAAAAGTTGCTTGTTGAGAACGGATATCCAGAGCAAGAGTAAAGATGCTTGCATAATGCAAATATCTTGTGATGCCAGGTTAAGAATAGCCTATACATCCATCATCACAAAAGAGAGGTGGAGTCCTCGAGTTAGGGAAAATTCTCTTGGTGTCAGTATTTCTCTAGATAATTTAACTTTCATTACAGTCGAATGTTGACTGACCCCCTTTGATTGACTTAATAGTATTTAGAGTTGTAAATATAACCTAAGCAATCATGTGGCCATCCATCTAACTGGCTTATATTCACATTTTGTCAACTATGAAAAGAATTCTTAACTCAAACATTCATGGATAAATCTTAGAGGCCCTCTGTTGAAATCGTATATCAAATTAAAATTGAATGTTAAATTTGAATATTAAGAATGTACGGACTTGTGTATTTTTCTGAGAATATAATCCATAAATTGCATCAGATTTTCAGAGACTATATGTTTTAAAAAAGTAAGAGCTAATTAAAGTAATTTTGTAAAACTCTGCTCTTAAACCACTCATTGTGTGTGGTTAATACATTGTAATACCCTTGAGGGTAATCTGTGATCCAATGAGAAGAGACTGCATGTATTATTGTTATGTATTTGTTTGTTTATTGATTGATTGATTGATTTTACAGACATGGTCTCACTGTCACCCAGGCTGGAGTGCAGTGGTGCTATCATAGCTCACTGTAACCTCAAACTCCTGGGACTCAAGCGACCTCCTGCCTTAGCCTCCCAAAGGGCTGTGATTACAGGTGTAAGCCCTCATGCCCAGTTGGCGTGTATTACTGTTGTTATTATTATTATTATATATATATTTTTTGGGTTGAAATCTCACTTCGTCGCCCAAACTGGAGGGCAGAGGCACATTCACGGCCACTCCAGCATTGACCTCCTGGCCTCTGACAATCCTTCTGCCTCAGTTTTCCAAGTAGCTGGAACTACAGGCGCGCGCTACCACACCCAGCTAATTTTTTATTTATTGCAGAGAAGAGGTCTCATCAAGTTGCCTGGGCTGGTCTTGAACCCGTGGACTCAGGCAGTCCACTCGCCTCGGCCTCCCAAGGAGCTAGCATTATGGGCTGAGCCACCGAGTCCAACCTGCATGTATTATTAACAGTAGGATTTTTTTCCTTACTGATGAATAAAAGCAGACAGATATATGATATTTATTTTTACTGTGATACAATATTCATAACATAATATTTTTTATTTTAGCTATTTTAAGCATGTAATTTCGTGGCATTAAGTACATACATGTACATTGTTCTGCAATCATCACCACAATCTATCTCCAAAATTTTTCATCCCAAGAGATTGTTTTTTTAAAGATAATTTGATCGAATTTTTATTTTAAGAAATTAGCATTATTTTGGCTGTGGATTCTTAGCTGATTTTGGTGTTCATCGTTTCTCCAAATAACAATCTATTCTTATGTATGAATTATTTTTTAGAGCATGTTATAAATGACCACTTATGCCATTTTATTTTTAACTTGGTCTCTGTTTAAAATAATCTAATGCTAAAAACCAATACTTTTCTTTTCTTTTCTTTCCTTTTCTTATCTGGAACAGAGTGCAGGGACTTGATCATAGCTCATTCCAGCCTCAAACTCCTGGGTTCAAGTGGTCTCCCGCCTCAGCTTCCTAAAGTGTTAAAACTGCAGGTGTTATCCACCACACCAGGCCCCTAAAACTGGTTATTTTCTAATAATGTTCTTAAGTCAGATATATGACTATAGTTTTAAAGGAAATTAATACTCTGAATAAAGTCAAAGGTGAGAGTATATTCCTTTGAAAAGCCTAAGAGATTAACATAAATCTTCTGTTAATATTATCGAAAAGGTTTAATCCTACATTTTTCTTTATTTTGTAGTTTCAGATTGTTTTAATATGCAATGTAACTGAATTAAAATATGAATCCCTATTTTTAAAAATATTCACTAATGAAAATAATTACATAAAATGTAAACTATGAATAAATGTGGAAAGAAAGAAAAAAGCCTATTTACACCATCTAAAACTTACTTTTAGATGACATTGTTACAATTTAAAAATATTATATCCTATTTCAAAACTGCATCTTAACTTTTCTGGTAACCTCTTATTGTAAACCAAAAATTAAAATTCATATTCACATGTTTATGTTAAATTATGTTGAAGTCCACTATAGATACAACTATGTGAATTATCTGTAATCATTTATGCAACGCATGTTTATTGAACACAGAATGTCCTTGTACTGTAATTATTGCAGAAAATATTTCTTCTCTATTGTTTACTAGCGCACAAAATACAGATCTGAAGTGAGCAGGTCAAGCATTAGTTCACAATTTATGATAATAAATTGAAAACAACCCTGAGGAATTTAAGTCAGCATATTTATTTTAAAATATGATTTAGAGCACTTTCACAAGGTTGCATGTAGACACTTTCCTTAATTAAATTTGGTTAGGAATGAGATTTGGAAATTTGTTCTTCTAGAAAGTCGCTGTCCAGAGACTTGCTTTCAAGAAATAACATACGTTGCATAAGGGAACTACTGGAATGTTTCAGCATTCATTTTCGCAGATAGGCAAAAATCAGTTTAGGTTTTTAACTTTGTTTTTATATAAAGTCAAATTGATCAGGACTGTAGAAAACAGAGTCCCTAACTCTACAAATAACTTCCGTAAATAATGCATCTAGGTAAATTCAGCTCTAAGTTATGTGTGTATGGAAGAGACATACATCAATTTTTCTTCTTTATTTGAACACTCAGAGAGTAATGCTCGTGTATTTAAAATATTAATATAAATAATGATGAGTTTAAAAAATCTAATCCATAGCATCCATTCAACTGAGCTTCTGCAACGCATCTTCTAGCAATATTTTTTTTTAGATTGGAAAATATAGTTTATTTGGAAGGTAAATTAGAGAGAAAGAGAGGAGATTCACCTCTCCAAGATAGGAGAGGGGGCCTCTAGCAATATTAACCGCTAATTCCAAACTGTCATATATTCCTACCAGAACAATTTATTTTAGGAAGGAAGGAATGATCAAGAACAGCTTAGAAACATATTTACAAATGTTTGGCAGTCTTGTGGGAAAATAGACGTCTTTTAATAAAAGCAGCATTTCTCTTAAGAGTATTAAATGTCGCAGGTACATCAAGTTCAAGGCAACTGCACCCTCACTACTATATTCCGCCTCACTGATGGTTATTGTCGACTTACTGAACCAAGGACAATTTAGACGCTGTGTGGTAGACAAAACAAACGTCCCCACTTCTAGTTTTTAAATTGGGTCCAATGATAGTCACACGTAGCCGTTTAATCAAAAACATTTAGCAAATTCAGCTGCTAGTCTGTGAAATTGAATGCTAGCCATTGCCTGCCATCAGTTTTTCCCAGGGCAAGAAAGCAGAGAAAGAAAAGAATATGCCCCGTGAACTCAAAGGCAGAAGCACCAGACTTCCCACTGTATTCGTTTCTTAGGCCTGCCATAACAAATTGTCACAAACTTGGTGTCTTAAACCAACAGAAATATATTCTCTTATAGTTTCCAAGTCCAGAAGTGCAGAATCAAGATGTTAGCAAGGCTGTGATCCCTCCAAAGGCTCCAGGAAAGAATTCTTACTCGTCACAAGTTCTGGTGGCTCTAGATATTTTCACCTTATAACTGCATAACTCCCATCTCTACCTCTGTCTTCTCATGACCTTATCTTTTTCTCTTTATCATCTCTTCTCTGTATCTTCTCCTCTTGGGTCTCTTATAATGATGCTTGCCATTAGATTTAAGAATCACTCAGATTATCCAGGATAATCTCATATCTCGACCCTTATTACATCTACACAAACCCTTCAATAAGGTCACATTCACAGGTTTCAGGGGTGAAAACATGGACATGCCCGTAGGGGGAAACAGAGCAAAATTTAACCCAATTCAGCTGCTATCTCAACTAATGCTTTTAGGCTGTGCTATTTAGGAACTTAATGATCGTGCTGCATTTTCTTTTTTAATGGTTACCTGCCTGTCTTCTGTAGTCCAGAGGTACACACTCAAATGAATAGCTTAATGATAGCATTAATAATTACAATAGTTAATATATATTATATTTCATTATGTGCCAGACACTCTTTTTAATTCATTTACTCCTCATAGCAACTGCATAAAGTAGATATTATAATGCCAGTTTTGTTAGTCAGAAAACAAAAGCACAGAAGTTGAATCAGTCCAATTTACACAGACAGTAAATGAAGGAGCTGGAATTTGGGTTTTGTTTTGCTTTGTTTTTTGTTTTTTTGGTGCTTTCGCTTTTTTTTTTCTTTCCAAGAGTCTCTGTTACCCAGGCTGGAGTACAGTGGCACAATCATGGCTACTGCAGCCTTGACCTCTAGGGCTCAGGCAATCTTTCCTACCTCAGCCTTCCAAGTAGTTTGGACTGCAGAAGCATGCCACCATGCCAGGCTAATTTTTTTGATTTATTGTAGAAATAAGATTTCGTCAAGTTGCCCAGGTGGGTCTTGAATCTTCGATCATCTCCCCTTCGCCTCCCAAAGTGCTGGAATTGCAGGCATGAGCCACCACTCCTGGCAAGAAGCTGGAACTCAAATGAAAGCAAGCTGACTTTAGCACCCTTACTGATAAATAAACATCTATACTTATTAGCTTTTCATATGATCTGACTCAAGTTATCTTGAAAATATGTCATATTCTTCTTGAAGAAAATGTGTATACTCATTTACAAAATTCATAGATAGTTTGAGACTACAATACTTTTATTAAATTTTGCCTTAAGAATTAACAGCTAGGCCAGGCACATGGCTCATGCCTATAATCCTAACACTTTGGGAGGCAGAGACGAAGGATTGCCTTAGTCCAAGGGTTCAACACCAGCCTGGGCAACTTGGCAAGACCTCATCTCTACAATAAATTTTTTTAAAATTAGCTGAGTGTGGTGGTACACACCTGTAGTTCCAGCTCCTCGGAAGGCTGAGATGGAAGGATCACCTGAGCCCAGCAGGCTGAGGTGGCTGTGGGTGTGCCACTTTGTCACTCCAGCCTGGGTGACATAATGAAACTCCAACTCAAAAAAAAAAAAAAAAAGAATTAGCAGCTACATTTCAACTATGGACCATATCAAAATATATTAGAATTCAGAGCCAGAGGTGTCATCTTATCATATATACAGAAATAAATTTGTACAAAAACAAAGCTCTAAATTGATAGAATTTACAAGATAAAGTAGGGGTTCTACAGAAAAGAGCAAATTTCCTGCTTAACTTCCAAGCCAGTAATTTTTCTCTTTGCATTTGCTAAATAAATAATACCTTAGAGCAATATCACACATTTTTCTTCCCCTAATGGCTGCACCAATAAGTATCTCACTCCTTCCAAAATACAATGTGATATTAACATGCTCCATCAAGGGATGGCACTTCTGTTACCTCCCCCGAGCCTAGATGAACCTTGCAATTGTCTCAACCGATGTGGCAGAAGTGATGCTGTATCACGTTTGAGGCTAAGTTCCGAAAGACCATCCTGCTTCTACTAAGCAGTCTCTGAATCTCTTTCTGTTTCTGTCTCTCCCTTGGCTGAGAATTTTGCACTTGACATACAGAATCCATGTGTGGTGGTTCCAGTTGACAACTCATATCAGCTGTCAGATGTGTGAGTGCCTTTAGATAACACCAGCTACCACCTTGGCGTTTTCTCACTGAGGTTCCTGACAGACAAGTCATCCCCGCTGTGTTCTAAGCTCCTTTACTACAGAACTGTAAGAAGTAATAACAATCACTGCTTTTTAAGCTACTACGTTTTTGGGTAATTTTTTTTTATTAAATAATCCATTAATATAGGTCCATATATTGATCACAAGCATAGGGCATAGATCAACGTATCTTTTTTCCATACATGAGGAAGCCAAGCAATGGTCCAAGTTTTAGGCAAAGTCCCAACTTCAGCTCGATTCCGAAGAGTAGCTCGATGAATACACTGGGCTTAAAAAGTGATCCTTCTTCGAAACGACAGAGCTGGGCTTTTGCACTCCTGCGTCAGTCAGTACTCTTCAGGGAATTAATCTCTCAGGCACTCCTTGTTTTCTCTGAATTTGAGCAACTCAATTCCAGCAATTCAAGGAAAGTCTTGGAAAGAGACCGTCACTGAAGCCAGGGGAGTGACACACAGAAATGATATAAGGAATCTTAAAAGATCTGGAATGAGCCAAGATGAGTTTAAATTCAGAGGTAGTGATTAGCTGTAGAATATTGAGAAGGAAGACAAAACTATCTTCATTGATTTCTAATTATTCCTACAGTGTGGTAAAAGCACCAGGCTCAGTACTAATATTAAGAAATTCATACTCAGTGGTCTATCACAAAAACAAAGAACAGAGTACCATATGATCTCACTCATACGTGAACCCTGAACAATTTTCATAATACTGTAAGAAAGGGATTGGCAGGAGTGGGAAACTGCCAGGGGGTGGGTAGGATTGGCAGTTGAGGGAAACTGCCAGGGGAGGGAGGGGCACACCTCATCAACAAGGGTACCTGCATAATGAACATTTGTATACCTAACCCCGAATTGTAATCCACATCTTTAAAATAAAAAAAAGAAAAAGAAAAAAAGAAATTCATTTTCGATATTCGAACAAAGGACTAGACCTCTGTTCTTTGCTCTTTACTAGGTTTAAATGGATGAAAAAAAGATTCATATGAGAGCTTGTGAAATGGTAAATATCATTGTTTGACAATTCATTTGCATCCAATAAGTTCAGAAGTTGGCAGCAATAAAAAACAGCCATCCAATAAAACAAAGAAAAACGACAAATGTACTGAAGTGGACTAAATATGTGTAGTTGTATGAGTTTTCTATTGCCGCATAACAAATGATCACAGTATTTGTGCATCTGGAATCCAGACATTACTCGGATCCAGGCCTGAGCCCTGCTTCAACTTCTCTTACAAAACTCAAATCAGAGTGTCAGCCAGGCCTGAGTCTCATCTGAGGCTCGAGTGAATAAGGTCCCGTTTCCAGGCTGAAGTGGACTTTGGCAGCCTTCAGTAGGTGTGTTCTGTCCAACTGAGGACCTCAGCGCCCTTCCAGCTTCCATCTGGAGTTCCCCTCAGTTCCTTGCCATTGAGGCTTTATATATGGCAACCGAATTCATCAAAGCCAGCAAGAGTCAACAGAAAATGACTGTTAGCAAGACGGAAGTCACAATCTTAGGTAACATGGCGGAGATAGCAAACCTCATCTTTATCATATTCTATGGATTAGAAAGAAATCACAGAGTTTCACCCACATTCACGGACAGGGGCTCACACAAAAGCATAAATCACAGAAAGCTGGAATAACTGGGAGCCACCTTGAGTTATATCACAATAGTTTATGTAGTGGTATAATGTAAAATAAATAACCTCATTCAATGAACAAGCCATGTTTTTTTTTTTGTTCTAGGAGTTTAAAATCTAACAATGAAAATATGACAATAAGCAGTAATTGCTGCAACACTTGAATCATAATATGCTGATGTTCTCATTTCACTTTCACTTATGGGATGAGCATCACAGGTAACATTTCTGAGTATCTGAGCACTCAAGCATATCACCTCCCTTTCCCAAAGTGACTGTTATGCAAAGAAGGCTGACTGACCAGCAAATAGCCACACTGCACCTGAAACGGTATTATTGGGGAAAATACAGAGACAGGAGCAGCCATTACATAATTTTCCTGTTGCCCATCACACTCTAAGCCTGCATATAATGAAAGGGTAGGGCAAGTATTCAGATTCTAGATGAGGGATTTAGTCCTCTGGGCTGTGGACTTACACAACTTCATATTAAAGGAAGCATAAGCAACCCTCCTTCTTGGTCAGTAGCTCATATCCCTGCCTTGAGTTTGTAGTTGTGTGAGGTGCTGTTCCAGTGACTTCTAGCTCTGACTCATTGCCTTGCCTTGACTTTTCACTGGAACAGATTGTCTGTGCACTTAAGTCAAAAGCTGTATTTCAATAGAAGAGGTTTCAATTTCCACATTTTCTGCACGAGGACAATTCCCATTTAGACAAGTTAATCTTTAACTCTTAGTCAACACCCCAGATTCCAAAACGTAGCCTGACTCTATGCTTCCTGACTCAATAACAACCATTATCATTTCAACCCATTTGCTACAATTGTAGTAGCGATACTTGATTTTTCTGAGTTCAATTTCAGTCGGTTACTTATTTAGCTCATAAGGCTTAATATGATTCATATATTTCCTCTAAAATTTTTTTATAGGCTATCTTAATTTTAGAAGTTTTTCAATCCTTTTTAGACAATTGTTGGTTAATCACCTATATAAACTTTTCCTTTACATTCTATTCCTTTTATTAAACTCCACAATTCCTTCTAAAAGAAATATTCTGATATAACTTGAAAAAGTATATCTTTAATTTTTTATGCTGTTTATTTCATAACTCTAAATAATACTCTTTAACACATTCTGTGGAGTAGAATTACCGTATAGGTATGAGTATTTTATTATAAAGTTTTATTTGTTTCTCATAAATAGTACTGTTTTAAGTTAGGTTGAGAAATATGCTTCTTATTCCAAATTCTGCCTCAAGCCAAAAATACTAGAGCAAATTTCCAATATCTCTCGCTCTCTTTTTTTTTTTTTGTCTTTTCTAAAGGTTAATGGTTTAGTTTCTGAAATAATCATTTAGAAAATGTTAACTTTATGCTAATTCAAAATATTCTCCAAAAATCTGCCCTGAAATAACCTTTTGCCATTTTTATACATTATCTGGAAAAAAACAAAAATGCCAAGATTCCCATGGTAGATCTTGCAAATGGCAAGAAAATGCATTAAACATAGATTACTAAACTGGCAAAAGGAACGTTTGGCTTTTTTTGGATCTACTTTGGCATATAGTTGGCTATTTATTTTAACTACAGATAGTTAAAAGTAACTGTCATGCACAAAGTCAACATTTTTGCCTTGGTGTTTGTGCTGAAAGAAAATAAGCTCACCCTGAAAACAAAGAAACATTTAGATAGGTTATGTGGAGCCTGTGGTTTGAGGGATGAATATGACAGCTTGAGAGGGCAAAACTGAGAGAACTAATGACCAAGTGCTGGTTTAGAATTTAAATTCGAGATCTGTTTCTTTGAAAACGGAATCACAAAGAAAAAAAACTGGAATCAAAAAAGATGACTGAATGGTGATCTTTTCACAATGTTTCGGGCTTAGACTATCAAGACAAAATGTCACCTGAGGGGAAAAGGTTAAATTTTCCAGACATCTTAGCAATAAAATATGGCAGCAAGGAGAAAAAGGTTGTAACAATAATTGCTAACTACCTTTTTCTCTACTGTAGACAATGTATTCTTCAGATATTTTCTGTCTCATTCTAAAGGCTGAATTAATTACGCTCTACCAGTTGTCTTTAAGAAAAAATAGAAATATATATAATATATTTGTTATTATTTCACTCAAAATATTGCTGCTTATATAATTTGTAGTGTGATCTAAAAGCAATTAGCCTGGCAAGCAATATTCATTAAATTAGTGCTTTCCAAATTTTTCTAGTCCATGTTTCTTTTGAGAAACAGGAAACAAATTTGTTCCCCAAAAAATCCTTTCTTACAATAATTTCAGATTAGAGTAAATATTTTGACTACAAGCAAATAAAAATAAATAGATGGTAAAATATGTCATTAATGACTATAGGTGCCCTTATGTTAAATACCCTTCTGACCTGTTCCAACCTGGTGTCCTAGGGTGAGTCTCTGTGGGAATGCTATCTGCCCAGTTCCTCATTTTAGGTATACAGATCTAAATTACAATGATCATTTGTGCATTCCTCAGTTTAGACATCTATATATTATACTACTACGAACACGTTCTGTGGAATAGACCAAATACAGTCAAAGAACACTTGCAAATCTCTGAAGCACACCTACCTTCTGTTAGCGAGTAGAACAGAGAACACGAGAAAAAGGTACTTATGAAAAAGAAGCATCTGGGAAATCCACAAAAGGACCCTTAGCATATTGTAATTAAAGGACTGCAGTCATTTTAAGTTTATCCACGTTCTTCGAGAGGTAGAGCCTAATTCTCCTCTTGAACGTAGCTAGACTTAGGGACTTCCGTCTAACAACTAGAATAGATATGAATGCATGAAGCGTAACATGGAATACTGGGTCATAAAAGGTACACTAGCTTCTTCACCACTCTCTCATAGATCAGTCACTTTGAGGACAACTAACTGTCATGTTCTGAGGAGAGGTGTACATAGTAAGGAGCTGTGACTATGCTATTCAATAGTCTTGCAAGTAAGCAAACTCCAGCCCCAATTAAGCCTTCAGATGACCGAAGACTCTGCTTCCAACAATCTGACTACAGTCCCATGAGAGATCCTCAGCCCTGACCACCCATCTGTATTGCCCCTGAATTCCTAGCCCACAGAAACTGCAAGAGAATATTCGCTGCTATAAACCACTAAGTTTGGGGGTAAGTTGTTACATACAATACAAGAGCCAGGGGGATGATATGATTTAAAGAGACATGGATAGTTGACCGTGGCAAGTGTGGCTGAAGTTTCTATACAATGGGGACCAAAAGCATCCACTGGCTTTATCAACTTGGAGGTTATTCATAGCCTTGGCCAGAGCAGTGTGATTCAAAGGTGGTAAGGGACAGTAGGTAACCATCAAGAGATATAAAGGTAGAAAATGTGGCTAGTGAGCATGAAAAATGCATTTAAGAAATTGGTCATGGAGTACAGGAGGAAGAAAGCATGGTAATGAAGCTGTGATAAGTCCCAAAAGAGTTATTTAAGAATGAAATAGATGGCTTTGCAGACGCCGCTGCCTTGACCCTTTTCCTGTCAGCCATGGTCAGGCGATTCTTCGACATCGCCATCGACGGCGAGCCCTTGGGCCCTGTCTCCTTCGAGCTGTTTGCAGACAGAGTTCCAAAGACAGCAGAAAACTTTCATGCTCTGAGTACTGGAGAGAAAGGATTCGGTTATAAGGGTTCCTGCTTTCACAGAATTATTCTGGGGTCTATGTGCCAGGGTGGTGACTTTACACGCCATAATGGCACTGGCGGCAAGTCCATCTATGGGGAGAAATTTGATGATGAGAACTTCATCTTGAAGCATACAGGTCCCGGCATCTTGTCCATGGCAACTGCTGGACCCAACACAAACGGTTCCCAGTTTTTCATCTGCACTACTAAGACTGAATGGTTGGATGGCAAGCATGTGGTTTTTGGCAAGGTAAAACGGGCATGAATGTTGTGTAAGCCATGGAAGGTTTTGGGTCCAAGAATGGCAAGACCAGCAAGAAGATCACCATTGCTGACTGTGGACAACTCTAATAAATTTGACTTGTTTTATCTTAAACTACCAGATCATTCCTTCTGTAGCTCAGGAGAGCACCCCCTCCATCCCATTTGCTGGCAATATTCCTATAACCTTTGTGCTCTCACTACAATTCTTTGGGTTCCATATTTTCCTTATTCCCTTCCATGTCTAGTTGGGTTGCAGAGAAATAAAAACTAAATTAAAGAAAAAAGAATTCGTCAGTGTCAGCCTCCTCAGAACTTCTTTGGGCTTCATGTGATTGCCCTGTCACAGCAGTGAAATGGGGTAAAAACCTGCCCTATGACACCAAGAACTCCTCTTGAAATTCCTTGGGAATCCTATGATGGCTCATTGGCTTAATGTAAGAGATGTCAGGGATAGTCTTCTTTTCTCTTCATATTTGCTTATTCTAGTTTAACTGAAAGATATGCAAAGACTTCAATTTTAGGCACAGATTGATAGTAATAGCTGGGAATTGGAAAAGCTCAGTAAAGAGCTCCTGAAATTAATATCACAATAGCAAGATGGAGAGCAATGCAAAATCAGCAGAGAAATATCTGTACAAGAGGGAATTTATTAAGTAAATATCCACATGATTATTTTACATTTTTGTTTGTTTGTTTGAGTTGGAGCCTCACTCCATCGCCCAGGCTGGAGTGCAGGGGCACGCTCACGGCCACCCCAGCGTTGACCTGATGGGCTCTGGCGATCCTTCTCTGCCTCAGCCTTCCAAGTAGCTGGAACTACAGGTGTGTGCTACCACTCCTGGCTAATTTTTTATTTATTGTAGAGATGAGGTCTCACCAAGTTGCCCAGGTGTGTCTCGAACCCGTGGGCTCAGGCAATCCACTCGCCTCGGCCTCCCAAAGTGCTGGGATTACAGGCTGGGCCACTGAGCCCGGCTGGGTACAATTTAAATCAAGAATGCTGACTTATTGCAAAGTCAGCATTCTTTCTGCACTTCAATACATTTCAGAAAAGTGGATACGGCGATGTAGCAGTCTAGGGGAAGGAATAACCTCCTTTCTAGGGAGGGGACGGATCGGATCGGAGAAGGTTCAGTAGAGATGAGGCAGGAGGACGACCTAGGCAGGAGCATGAAAGAGATGGAAGAAAAGGAAGATCAGCCCCGGTTAGCAGACTGAGCCGATTGAGGATGAGAAGAATAAGGTTGAGCAGAAACAGGTTAGGGCCAGATTCTCCAGCGCTTTGGAAGACCAGCCAGGAGGTTGAGACCGTGGGCAGGGGCTGCAGGGAGTTACTGTGGATTTTCAGCCCTAGGTGACCATCCTAGATTCACCCTGGGGCGCCCGTCTGTCTGATGTGGTAGGGGAAGCATACCTCTGGGAGAAGGGAGCCTGAGGCAGGGAGGCCGTGGAGGAAGCTGCCCCACTGTCCTGGGAGATGAACTGGGGTCAGAACTGGAGGGGCCGATGAACAAGATAACAGGGGCTATGAGGCCCTGAGGCCCCGCGGCCCCGCAGCAGGCGTGGAGGAGAGAACAAAGATCTAAGAGATGGGCCCAGTCACGAGGGGGAGCCCAGGGGAGATGTGGGGCGTGTAGTTTGGGGGACCGGAGGACGAGGATGGCTTAGGTTCTGAACACGGGTTCGAGGCCCCAGTGTACACTCCGTCCTCATCACCATGTTTCCTGTGTGCTGAGCACTGCTTTTGGCTCTGGGGAGAAAGCAAAGAACAAAACCAAGTTCCTGCCCTGCTCACCTCACATTCTAGTGGGTAGAGGTGGACAAGCCATAGTAACTAGGAACTGTAGGCGGCCGGTCGTGGATGCGAAGAAAAGTAGTAACGCGGCGGTGGAGTAGGGCCACGGCCCGAACATGGGACTGTGAGGGCAGGGCTCAGGTGGATGCTCAGGCCCATGGCCTGTGTCCTCTGGAGTGTCCTGTGCCCCTCTGCCCTCCGGCCACGGGACAGTCTGGAAGCCCAGGACCGATGGGCCCATCTCTTCGTCCCCCAGGTCACCATTCTTAACGGCTCAGACATCCGATCCCTCTACAACTTCTCAGGGGAGCAGGTAAGGACACCCCTAGGCCACACTCCAGCGTGGCCCTCTGCCAGCCATAGTAGCATCAGCCCGACCTCCCAGCCTCCCTGGAGCTGGTGAACGCCACCCCCCTCAACAGCCAGTTATCCTGTTCGTCGGCTCCTCTAGTTCTGACCCCTCATTGTCTCCTTGTCCTCCCCAGATGGCCTCTTACTTTGGCTATGCAGTGGCTGCCACAGATGTCAATGGCGACGGGTGAGCAGTGGGAAAGGGGTGCACCACAACACTCCTCCCATCCCAGATCTAGGAGGGGAGAGTGGGAACAGGATGGAGCACACCAGGAGATTTCTCCAGGGCTTTTTCTCTGGAGTTTGGCTCATGCCCACATCCGCCTTGCTCAGGGACGAGGAGGGAGCTGGGTGACCTCAGGTCTCTGACCTGAGGGGAAGCAGCCTGTCATCCAGGATGCCTGGGGCTTCTGGTACTGAGGCTGGGGGAGGGTGGCTGGGCAGGGCATCAGGATGCCTGGGTTCCGCCCTCCCCAGGCTGGATGACTTGCTGGTGGGGGCGCCCCTGCTCATGGAGCGGACGGCGGATGGGCGGTCTCAGGAGGTGGGCAGGGTGTACGTCTACCTGCAGCACCCGGCCGGCATGGAGCCCACACCCACCCTCACCCTCACGGGCCATGATGAGTTTGGCCGATTCGGCAGCTCCTTGACTCCCCTGGGGGACCTGGACCAGGATGGCTACAATGGCAAGTGCCCCGAACTCTGGGAACTGCGGGGAGGCAGGGCCTGAGCCCGAAGGGATTTGGTGGGAGGATATCCATCAGCCTAGGTAGCCAGACCCCCGTGGCTTCCCAAGGAAGGGTATAGACTTAAATCCAACATCTGGGTCTTAGAGTTTGAAGAGATTATAATCCAGAGATTGCTACCTTACTCAATATTGTAGCTAAATGAAAAAAAAAAAAAAAAATGAATCCAGA
>CAUYQG010206473.1:0-12718 GCA_963574415.1 Tarsius wallacei | reverse complement strand
GTTGATGATACAATGAAAACCAATAGAATTGTTATAACCTTTAAAGAGTGCTGATTTTTCAAAATATGTTTGAGCACAAACATATCTATCTGTAAAAGAATCTAAGTAGTTTTTTAAGTCCCTCCAGCTCAATAAGACTTAACCTTCAATTTTGTCTCTCCCATGCCTTTTGCAGGGCTTGCTTTTAGACCTTCTTAACACAGAATTACAGTAATTGATCAAAGACCTAAGGCATGGTTTTTACTACTAAGGTGGTAATAAGATTTGCACATTATGGCAGGTCTGGATAGTCAACATTTCCACAGCACTGCTTGATATCTAGTGTTTCTGTGCTGTTGTCAATCCCATGAAAACTTCTCTCTGATAAATCTCATGTGTTGGGCTGCGCCGCGGCTGGAACCTGTAATCCCAGCACTTTGGGGAGCCCAGGTGAGAGGATTCCCCAAGCCCGCACGTGCGAGACCAGCCTAGGAAATATGTTGAGACCTCGTCTCTACGATAAATCAAAAAAATGGCCTGGCATGGTAGCACGCGCCTGTAGTTCTGGCTACTTCGAAGACTGAGGTGGAAGGATGTGGGAGGCCAGCAGGTCGACGCTGAGCAGTCCGTGAGTATGCCACTGCACTCCAGCCTGGGCTACTGAGTGAGACGCCAAAAAAAAAAAAAAAAAAAATCTCATGTGTTGCTTGTCTGAGCATGTATTGCCCAGTTCATGGCCAAGAAATCTCAGGGAACCTCTTCTGAGACTTTTAGGGTTCCTCACTGGGAAACACCCTTTTCTCAAGTGCTCTACTCTGCTTGGTTTCTCTGCTTAATCTGCACTGAACTCTCATCTCTTACCTCCTCAACTCAATGGGATAATCCCACTCTATTTGAATTAGAGCTTGCTGTGCAGTCAGAAACTAGAATACAAGCAGAGTGCTAAACACTTTTTGGGGCCTGCATTATTTGTTTTCTTTCTGAAACTGCAGTCTTGCCCTACTGAATGCTGAAAAGCATTTTTATCACACATTCTGTCTCATACATGTTGTTCAAATTTGCACTTTTAGATAATTGAGAATAATTTGATGCTATTCTTTCAACCCCAGAGCAGAAGGCAATTCATACCTGTTTTAATTATATTATTTTCCACAAAGTTGCACAAAATTAGGATATGATTCACTTAGAAAAATAATAGAGATTTGCTCATATATTTTTCTTCAAGTGAAGTTCTAATTTTTTATTTATTTTGGACTTTTAATAATCATCTTAAATAATGTCATTCTTCAAATATGCAGAAAGTGTCGGGATCAGATAAAGATGATTATTGTTTACTTAAAATCCAAATAATGACTCCGGGAGCTCCCCACACATCGATTCTTACTGCTGACATAATGAGATCAAGTCTCAAGTGTCCCAAATAGAGAAAATTCTATCACAGATAAGGAATAGAGAACAATGCATTGTATTTGATTACATACATTACAAAGGTACAGTTGCCATCGTTTTCTCTCCTTAAAGGTGATTGAAAAATCTTTGCTGTTTGGTTACAGGATGGAAAGGATCCCGAGTTCACACACTCAAATTCTGTAATGGTAATAGATGTCTCCACGAACAAGATGTGCCCTGGTATCTCGGTTTTTCCAAGATAGTGATATCTCTGTGGTCCCAGTTTTCACTGTTCATCTTCTGAGTTAAGTAAATCTCTCTGGAGTTCTCTCACTATCTATCTATCTTTTTATCTATATACATATAGGTATAAATTAACCTCCTAAGACTTGTTCTTAGCCCAGAATCTCAAGTTCTTAACAAAATTAATGCAGGAAGTCCCCACTCTGCAGAAACATAAAAATATTTCTGTGTACTAATAATACGCCACAAAATCAAAAATTCAGAGAAAGTATAGAACCCTTGAAATTTAGAAGATTTTCTAAGACTTTTGCAATATGAGAAATTTTTCAACTGAAGCAAACCAAAAAAAGTATTTATTATAAAACTTTTGGAATTACTCTTGGCAGCAAATTATTATGAATATCTCTCTAACATATACAGTAACAAATAGCTCTATGTCTGCACTATGAAGACACTTTTTGGATGATGAGACTATTTTAAACTTGATTGTAAATATGTGTAATTATGCAAATTTACTCAAATATACACTTAGAATAGAGCAATTTATTTTATGTAAATTACAGCTCAGTAAATAAATATGAACTTCACAGTAAAAACATTTGTTGCAACTTGTTTTTTATTAACTTTTATGGAATAAAATAAAACAGCATTCTAATCCTTTTTATTGTCTTATTAAATAATAGCTATAATGTGCAATATTTTGAAATCACTGACTATGGTATAAACGCTAATTATAATATCTATTTTTTGATGATTAAGTGATTTCAAGGTAGCGAAAGTGGTTATAAAAGTAGCACCAACAAAAATTTGAGTAGACTCCAAATTAATATCAAATTATTGATGAAACTAACAAATGACCAAAGAAATAGAAATAAAAACAGTAACTAATAATTTGTATGTAATACTTATTGGCTGACAATTCTAAGATTATTTGGGGCTAAGAAAATTATTCTCTTATAAAGACTAATCTCATTCCCTAAAAATTAGCCATATCATATTTTAGTTATAAAGCACCATGGACTCATGATTACTCTACCTCCTAAGCATTCTATTTATAATAGCATAAATAAAATAGCAGAGAAACATATTTTATCTGGCCAAGAAATATATGTTGAGAATAATTTGTTTTTCCTTAAACAGTTAAATCAGAATTAATGCTTGTATTTATAGACAAATATTTTTTGTCCACTTGCTTTAAAATTTACCAAATGTCTAAAACTACAGTTGTCTAGATATGTGCCATGCATATTGTTATATAAAGTCTGCATTATATACCTTCTATGATACACCTTTGATTCTGTCCAATGCCTGGATCTTCTTTAGATTAATCAAACTTGCTTAATCAAGTTTAGAGTTACATCATTCACACATAGATTTATAATTAACCAACAATTCATTTGTGTGTATTGTATAGTATAAAGTTGAAATTCCATATTCTTTTAACACGAATAAAAAACAATCCATGTATTAAAAAATACAGATTTTCCAAAGCCAGGCATAGTTGCTCATGCTTGTAATCTCAGCACTTTGGGAGGTCAAGACAGGAGGATTGCTTGAGGCCAGGAGTTTGAGATCAGGCTGGGCAAAAGCGAGACCTCGTCTCTACAAAAATACAAAAAGGAAAGAAAAAAAGAAAAGAAAAACAAAGCTAGTCAGGTGTGGTGGCACAGGCCTACAGCTCCAGCTACTTGGGAGACTGAGGAGGGAAGCTGAGGCTTCAGTGAGCTGTGATCATGCCACTACAGTGACAGAGTGAGAGACTCCAATTAAAAAGAAAATACAGATTTTCCTAATAAATATCTTGTTACTTCTATCTTGCATGTGTCTATATATATGTGAGAGTCTCTCATAAGGTAATTGTGTTTCTATTTGTCTGCCTGTCTAGCACCAGTATTATTGTCTTCATTAGTATAATTTGAATGAATTTTCTGTATGATATAACTGGACCTTAAGGAACCACATTTAAATTTGATGGAGAGAACTGCATGTCATCCCTATGGAACTGATTTTTAAATGGATGAAGTAACTAGGTTTTTATTGTTAAGACTTTTGATGGAAGAACTGTGTAGTTTGTGTGGGAAAGTTGCATGTGGATATGTGAATAAAAAAGAGGTGTAATGTTCAAGAGATTGCTTATTTTTCTCACAATATTTTCCTTCCCTCACTCTCTCTTTCTCTCTCATTCTATCTCTTGTTTTCCACCCATAGTATTGAAATACTTGATCTTCATCAGGATATGTAATCACTTGGAATAAATTTTACACTTCACAATCACCCATGAAGCCAGTTGCAGCCATGTTTATTTTTCTTAGCTAGTAATTTGTAAGTGTAGTGTTGCATGAGACTTTCAGAACATGCTTTTAAAAAGTGGTGTGATTTCTTTCCTCATTCTGTGTCTTTTTCTGTTGACTAAAATGTAGCCTCTATACCTGCAGCTCCAGACATCATCTTAGTCAAAGACATTACTTAGGAAATTAATCTTACAAAAGACTGAGGAAAGAATGAAGATAATTTGGTGTCTAACAAGAAACATTATAGTAGTTCTAGACCAACTGTGAGAAGAGTACTTGTACTTGAATTAATAAATAACATTTCTTTTTTTAAGCAATTGTGATTTGAGGTATTGTGCTACTAATTTCTGATCTGGATCCCAGCTAATTTATATGACCAATGAGGGGACAGGTTACAATAATTAGTATTCTTAGTAGTTTGAGTATATCGACTGTCTATTGGAGCAAGAGGTAATGGCGGCAACTATGTTTCATTTAATATAATCGGAAGTTAATTTTTATTTCAGAAAAATTTAGAAAATAACTATCAAAAGAGAAGTACTAAATATAGTCACATTAAAGAATGCAGAAAAATGTTATCAATAATATAAATAAAAATGTATCTATTCCTAAACAAACACTTGCAGAAGAAAAAAAAAGAAAATTTCAAGTGGAGGTCAAAGGCTAAGATGATTTCATTTAATACCTTGCATTGCATTATATATGTATGTATATTTATATATTTTAGTTGCAGTCTCATTGTCACCCAGACTGGAGTGCAGTGCAGTGGCCACTCCCGGCCACCGCAACTTCGACCTGCTGGGCTCCGGCGATCCTTCCGCCTCAGCCTTCCAAGTAGCGGGAACTACAGGCGCACGCTACCACGCCCAGCTAATTTTTTGATTTATTGTAGAGATGAGGTCTCGCCAATTTGCCCAGGCGGGTCTCAAACCCGTGGGCTCAGGCAGTCCACTCACCTCAGCCTCCCAAAGGCGCGGGATTACAGGCTGGAGCGACCGAGCCTGGCTGTATATTAGATTTTATAGGAAATATTTTATGTTATACTATATAGGTAAAACAATTCCACTGTAAAATCAATTATTTTTTATTTGAGTGTGATATCACAATTGCATAATAATAGGTTAATAATGTATTCAAAAAACTATGAACTGTTTCCAAGGCAACAAATTTTTTTTCCATTTTGTATTCAAAGTGTAAGCTCTTTTTGTAAATTAAAGATATTGTAATACTACTTTCATTAAGGATCTAAGAAAACAAAGACGATTTAAGATAGTAACATTTTGCAAAAAGTGTCACTAAATTTTTTATTTTTTTAACTCATATTTTATATAGACTCCCTGGGCTACATATATGCAGCTCTAAAAACCAAAATACTCTAATGTATTTAAGCAAACAAGACATAAAAATTATAATAAAAAAATTACAGAAAACATTTACAATAATCATCATTTTTTGAACCTATGGCATATATTAAAGAGTCCCTAAAAATTATAAAATATGTTGGTAACTTTATTCCTAATGTAGTATCATGTGCATTGTGAAGGTAGTTCTTTTTTCCTAACTTTATTATGATTTTGAATATTAAGGCAATGTGAGCTTATCATCAGCTTTCAAATTCTCTGGCTTTCCTTTTTAAATCTATCATAAATTTGTTCAATTTCTCAGTCTAACACCAAGTAATTAAATGCCCTTCTTTTGCATAAATCATGTTCTGTTCATTTTATGAAATAAAGATGCCCAGAGTTAAGGTTATCTTGGTAAGTTTGGAGTGAATAATCAGAACTACAAGTGTGGAATATTTCTTTTTTTTTTTTTTTTTTTTTAGTTGCAGTCTCACTCTGTCACCCAGACTGGAGTGCAGTGGCTGCTCCTGGCCACCGCAGCCTCGACCTGCTGGGCTCTGGCGATCCTTCCGCCTCAGTCTTCCCAGTAGTTGGAACTACAGGCGCACGCTACCACACCCGGCTAACTTTTTTGATTTATTGTAGCGATGAGGGCTCACCGAGTTGCCCAGGTGGGTCTCGAACCCTCGGGCTCAGGCAGTCCACTCACTTCAGCTTCCCAAGGCTTGGGATTACAGGCTAAGCCACCGAGCCCAGCTTGTGTGGAATATTTCTATGGAAAGAAATTATAACTATGGCACCCTCAAGGGGTAAGATATTATACATGAATCCACATGTCATCAGAAAGTGATAATTAGTAGAGTAATCTAAGTATCTACTAAGATCACAGATTTATCCTGAAAACATTTTAAATTAATAAAGATTCCAAGTGTGACCCTATGCAGAATTTTTCTTTTTTTGTATGATTAGGAGAAATGGACATAGTGTTGTTCTGTTTCTAGAAAATATATTAGACCTAAAAATGTACTCCCATATAAAACCAACATTATTTCCATAATAAAAATAGAGGATTAGAAGTTTGTAAGTGATGCATAGCTACTGAAATAAATACAAAATGTAGCACTATATAAAATTAACTATGATATTCATAAAATATTATACTTATAAAATAGATTAAAATAACTTTGGTCTTATTTTCTCAATTTGTCAAACTTTTCCAGATTTAATATGATTACTTATAAATCACATCTAATTGTGAATTTATTATTATTATTATTATTATTATTATTATTATTGATATGTAGAGTTAAGTCAGCATTAGTTACATAAGCAGGCTTCATGCAAGTGAAGTTTGGACCGCCAATCAGCCCTCACTTCCCCTGGTTTAGGACCATGTACCCTTTCTGGTTCTATATGTCCCCTTCCACTGTACCTTCTTTGGTAGTGACCATCGACTGCCAATCCCTTGCTTGTGCTACTGTGATTAATTTTTAGGTCCTACTTGGGAGTGAGAACATTCGGTACTCAGTTCTTTGTTTCTGTGAAAGATCATTAAGTATGATGGTCTTCATCTCCATTCAATTTGCTGTCAATTTCATGATTTTGTTCTTTAATGGCTGCATACTACTCCACAGTGTATATGTAACACATTTTCGTTATCCAGTCCAAGTTTGATGGGCAGTAGGTTTAGTTCCATGTTTTTGCTGTTGTGAATAGTGCAGCTATAAACATGTGTGGACAGGTGTCTTTTTAGTAGAACAATTTATGTTCTTCAGATATATTCCCAGGAGAGGAATTGCTGGATCACATGGAAGATCAATTTTTAGGTCTTTTAGGAATCACCACACTGCTTTCCCTGGAGATTGAACTAGTCTGCATTCCCACCAACAGTGTAGAAATGTTCCGTTTTCATGCATCCTCACCAGCATCTATTGTTTTTTGATTTATTGATGAGGGCCATCCTTACTGGAGTTAGGCGACATCTCATTGTGGTTTTGATTTGCATTTCTCTAATGCTAGTGAAGTTGAGCATTTTTTCAGGTATCTTTTGACTACTTGTATATCTTCTTTTGAGAAGTGTCTATATGATAGGGTTGTTTTTGTTTGTTTGTTTGTTTGTTTTCCTTTCAGCTCACTTAAGCTCCTTGTATACATTACTGGATGTTAGGCCTTTGACAGATACATAATTAACAATTTTTTCCCCATTATGTGTGTCTTTTCCCTACTTTCTTTATGGTTTCTTTTGCTGTACAAAAGCTTTTCAGTTTGATAAAGACCCACTTGCCTATATTATCTTTTATGACATTCACTTTTGGGGATTTGATCAAGACTTGATTGCCAACTCCATAAGTGCATAAGAGTGTTTCCTATGTTTTCTTCTAGGATTCTTATAGTTTGAGGTTTTATGTTTAAGTCTTCGATTCATTTAGAGTTGATATTTGTAGATGGTGATAGGTAGGAGTCCAGTTTTCTCCTTCTACATGTGGTCGGCCGGTTTTCTCACACCATTTACTAAATATGGTCTCCTTTCCCCATTGGTTGTTATTGACAGTTTTGTAAAAGATTAATTGGTTGAAAGATTGAATGTTTACTCCCATAATATCTATTCTGTTACTGCTGTCTATGTGTCTATTCTTGTACCAGTACCAGGCTATTTTGCTTACTGTAGCCTTCTAGTAAAGCTTAATATTTGAAAGTGTGATACCTTCTGCTTTGTTCCCTTTGCTGAGGATTATTTTGCCTATTCATACTCTGTTTGTTCCCATATGAATTTCTGTATTGTTGTTTCCAGATCTGAAGAAATGATGCTGGTAATTTCATAAACATTGCAATGAATCTGTAGATTGCGTTGGGTAGGATGAACATCTTGACAATGATTCTTCTAATCTATGAGCATGGAATGTTTTTTTCATTTGCTTGTGTCACCCTTGAATTCTTCGAGCCACATTTTGTAGTTCTTGTTGTAAATGCCTTTCACTTTTCTTTCTAGGTGGATGCCAATGTATTTCATTTTGTTGTTGTTGTTGCTACTGTGAAGGATATTTTGGTTTTTATTTGGCACTCTGACTGTTGCTGGTGTATAGACATGCAAATGTCTTTTGCACACTACTTTTGTATCCTGAGACTTTACCAAAGTCAATTATTAGCATGAGGAGGCTTTTGACAGACTCCCTAAGGTTTTCAAGATATTGGAGCACATTGTCCACAAATAAAGATAGCTTGACTTCCTATTTGGATATTCCTGATTTCCTTCTCTTGCCTGATTGCTCTGCCTAGCACTTCAAAAACTGTGTTGTAAAGGAGGGGTGAGACATCCTTGTCTAGTTCCCACTCTTGGGGAAAATGTTTCCAATTTCTGCCCATCAGCAAAAAGTTGACTACGGGTTTATCATAGCTGGCTCTTACTGTTTTGAGGAATGTTCCTTCTATGCCTAGTTGCTCAAGAGCTTTTATCATGAAGGGATTGCTCCTGTGTTGGGTGCATATATGCTTAGGATGGATATTTCTTGCTGGTGGATTGAGACTTTTATTATTATGTAGTATCTTTATGTATCCTTTTTAACTTTTGATTGTTTGAACGCTATTTTGTCTGATATGAGAATATCTAATCCTGCCTTCTTTTGCATTCCATCGACCTGAAAGTTTATTTTTCATCTTCCAACTTTGAGTCTGTGTATGTTCTTTGCAGTGAAATAAGTTTTCTGGAGGCAACACATTTTGTTGGATTGTGCTTTTTTAATCCAGTTTGCCACTCTATGTCTTTCCCATGGTTCATTCAGGCTGATTATTGAAATGTTACATTTATATTTGTATGTATTTTCATTTTTGTGGGTGCTTTGTATGCTCTGTTAACTCTGTGTTTGCCTGTACTCTTGCAATACGCATGGTTGTTCTTTGTTGTTGTTGTAGTTTTTTCTGTGATCAACACCTTCTTAAGCATATCCTGAAGGGCTGGGTGTGGAGGCAGCATATTTTCTTAGGAACTAGATATCTGGGAAGGATTTTAATTCTCTGTCACTGATGAAATTTAGCTTGACTGGGTAGAAAATTTTTTGTTAAAATTGTTTACCTTTAAAAATTATTAAAAATTGGACTCTAATCCTTTCTGGCTTGTAATGAGTCTGTAGATAAGTCTGGAACAATTCTGATTGGTCTTCCCCAGTAGGTAGTCTGAACTTTCTCTTTCATTGCCTTTAGGAATTTTTCTTTCATATCTACTTTTTGTAGGAAAATTACTATGTGTCTAGGAATTAGTCTTCTCATATGATGCCTCATGGGGGTTCTCTGAATCTCTTTGTGCTTGAATGGTCACATCTCTGGCGAGATAAGGAAAGTTTTATTGGATGGTCTCATGGAATGTTTATTCCAAGTTGCTCTCCATTTCCCTTCCAACTTCAGAAATACCAACCAGATATAGGATCAGTTTCCTGACATTATTTCAAATCTCTTGGAGGGTTGGCTCCTTCTTTGTGTGTGTGTGTGTGTGTGTGTGTGTGTGTGTGTGTGTGTGTGTGTGTGTGTTTTCTCCTTTGTTTTTAACAGATTAGGTGAACTCCATATTTGGGTTTTCAAGTTCTGATAGTCTTTCCTTTGCTTGTCTAATTCTGCTTCTGATGCTGGTTAGTTTGTTATTTATTTTGAGGATGGAGTTCTTTATTTTCATTATTTCAGAATAGGTCTTTTTGAAATTGGCCAACTCTTTTACAATTTCATTGAGTTTTGCTTCTTGATTCTTTTGATTCTTGTAAATTTTACCATCCAATTTTTAATTTATGTAGCTGTTATCCTAGGCAATTCAGTCTAAGCAGTTTCCATTGTTTCTGCTCCAGTGGCTGGTTTTTTGGGTGCTGTCTCTTTAGGACTCTGGGGATAACTTGTGTTTTTCTCTTGATTTTTTTTTCTCATTTGTGACAGATCTCCTTTCCTTACTTATAATTTTGTCACTCAGTGAGCAAGGGAGAAGCATTCATTTCTGCTGCTTGCTCTGCCCTGTGGTTAGATATTATATGTGCAGGTTCTCTCTCTCCCTCTGCTAAACTAGTCAAACTGGTTTTCATCCTGAACAGAGCTTCTGATTCTGTCTGAGCCTGAAACAGGCTTGGGGGTGGGGTACCCAGAATCCTAAGCCTGCCATTGATTTCTGGTTATGTAGCTCTCTTCTTACTTGGGAAGAGGTAGCCAAGGCAACAGCAGTGGTGGGTGGATTCATTCCCCATTGTCCTTCTATTACTGCAGATTCCCTCCTTGTTGCTAAACTTGTTGGTCTAGATTCTTCCCACCTCCCCCTGTTGCGTGTGATTGAAGTCCAGTGGTAAGGAAGAGGAGGGTGACTCCATTCAGTGGGTCCCAGAATTGCTGCCTGCCTCCTCTCCCTGTGCTCTCAGCTTAGGGCAGGCGGATGGGGTGCCCAGACCTGTGCCTGTCTTTTTGTTCTTTGTGTGATCAAGGAGACCCCCACTGATTGCAAAGGATTTTACTCTCCAAAAAGGTTCAGAGTGCCTCCTTTAATTGAGAGCTGGATCTGCACTCTCTGTCCTGCCCCACAAGAGAGGCGCCAGCCTGTTTCTTCACCAGAGCTGCAGGTTTGTCAGTTAGATTTCCCCCAACTGATGGGCACTCTTGTTCAGCAATCACTCCCCATTCCACCTGGGCACTGGTGTCCACCACTGCTTTCTTCCAGTGTGAAGAGGATATTTTTCACATTGGTGGGAGGGAGTGAACCAATTCAACTCTCTGAACAAATCTTTCTCCTCTGTGTGACCCTATTGTCAGGCAGTTTGTGCAGGATGAGGATGGAGTACCTTTAATTCTGTGCCTTCCATGTCTTTCTGGAGCCTGTGTAATCAGAGAAACTTTTGCTGGGTTCACGATGATCAACCCATTCAAAAGCGCTTTCATTAACTCCATCTAAATATAGCAGAATCCCTACTCTCAGTCTTGCTTGGTGAGAGTGGCACAGATCTGCAGGTCCAGGTGGCCATCTTAACTCCTCCCTCTATCTTGCCAATAATGAATTTAATAATTCATCATCACAGAATTATTTTAAAAGCAAACTAATTGACAAAATTTCTTTTCATTTTAACAGAAATAAGTATATTTATTATAGTTGCATTTATAATATTATGTTTGATATGTGTCCGTCTATAAATTAAGATGCCCTAAATTATTCAAAGATCTTTAAGTAGTCTTAATATTTAAAATACCAACAAATTATCCAAGATGTAAAATATTGCATTAAATATGTAAACAAGTAGACTAAAAAGACAATAAAGCATATGTGTTTTTATTATTTTCCTTTTAACATGGTACTATATGGGGTCAAAAAAACCCAGATATTTACTTACTTCTCTATATTCTGGCAAAGTAATATTTGGACAGTAATCACTTAATACACTTGGAGAGAAACAGAAAATTTTACCATATCTAACATGCTGTTAATTTTGCTGCTTACTTGATTTTGCCTGACTATGATGAGTACTGTTAAGTCAAAAACTTTGAAGGGTCTTAAATTTTACCCTACTTGCAAGCTGACAACTTAGTCTGCTACAATTAAAAATATATGTACCTATATTTATTTATACATATACATCATGTATACATAAATGCACATATTTAGGATACTATTGTATATTATGAGGCAGATTATGGCTGCATGATTACAAGAGTTATAAGGTCCATTCAAGTATCTCACAAGGCCTATCCTATATATCACTTATTAGTATGCTGCAACCTGGCCTGAAGATTTGTAACTCTGGCTGAGGTGTTTCCAGGAAGCAAGGTCTCAGCATAGATGAAATTTTCACTCGTGCACTTGGAAGGCTGAGATAGAAGGATTGCATAAGCCCAACAGGTCAAGGCTGCAGTGTCTGACAGCATGCCACTGCACTCCAGCCTGGGCGACAAGAGTGAGACTTCAATTAAAAAAAAAATTTTGTTGTTTAATTATAAAGATGTGGGGTACAATTCAAGGTTGATTATACAGGTACCCTTGTTGATGAAGTGTGCCACTCCCTCCCCTAACAGTTTCCCTCAACTGTCAATCCAATCCCCTCCCCTGACAGTTTCCCACTACAGCCAATCCCATTATAATAGTATTATAATTGTTCATGGTCCACTTATGAGTGAGAATATATGGTACTCTGTTTTTTGTAACTGTGATAGATCACTGAGTATGATTGACTCTAAATCCATCCAAATTGCTGCAAAGTCCATATGTTTGTCCTTCTTTATGGCTGCATAATATTCCATTGTATATATTTACCACGTTTTTTTTTTTATCCAGTCCAGCTTCGATGAGTAACATGGTTGGTTCCATGTTTTTGCTATTGTTAATAGAGCTGAAAAAAACATACGTGTGCAGGTATCTTTTTTGTAGAGTGATTTGAGTTCCTCTGGATATATTCCCAATAGGGGAATTGCTGAGTCATGTGGAAGATCAATTTCTAGTTCTTTCAGAAATCGCCACATTGTCTT
>CAUYQG010206470.1:0-15142 GCA_963574415.1 Tarsius wallacei | reverse complement strand
GCGGAGCTTTCTGGAAGCGGGGGCGGGGCGGGGCCGGGGCGGCGCCTTGTCCCCGCGGATGGCCGCGCCGGCTGCCCGCGACCCCCGGGCGGAGCCGCGCACCGACCCCCGCCCGGGACGGCGCCCCTCTCCGCGGGGTCCGGAGAACCCCCTGCGCCCCTGCCGGCCGCCCGGCCCAGAGCTCAGGCCCGCGGCCCCCGGCCACCGGAGGGTCACCTCCGCGTGACACACGGGAGGGACGCGTCTCTCGGCCCTTCCGGGGGGAGAGGGTCCCACGCGACGAGGGCGGGAAGGAGAGGGGAGCACGTGGCGTGCACCCCAAACGTCACACCGAGCTGGCGCCCCCGGGCCGACCTGCTTGACTGCAGGAGACGGAATTGTGTTAGGAACGAACCGAGCATGGATTGGGGAACCAGAAGACCAGAAGGCTCTCCTGGCTCCTTGATCCGTGGAGCTTAAGCGGCTGTTTTTTATTATTATTATTATTATCATCATCATCATTATGAGCTGGAGTCTCACTCTGCCACCCAGGCTGGAGGGCAGTGGCACGCTCCCGGCCACCGCAGCCTCGACTCACTGGACTCAGGCGATCCTTCTGCCTCAGCCTTCCAAGTAGCTGGAACTACAGGCATGCCCAGCTAATTTTTTGATTTATTGTAGAGATGAGGGCTCACCAAGTTGCCCAGGCTGGTCTCGAACCCCCGGGCTCAGGCAATCCTCTCACCCCAACCTCCCAAAGTGCTGGGATTATAGGCATGAGTCGCCACACCTGGCCCACTTAAGCAATTATTATCACCATCTACTTGAGGTCCAGCCAAGGAGTGTGGGCTTCCTGGGTGTGAGACCCCCTGCAGACCCACACTTGGTTTAATGGGCTAGGGTCGCAGTCTGGAAATTCTTCACCGTTTTTTAATGAGAGGCCCTGAAATGTCATCCTGCACCGGGCCTTGCCAGGGCGGCAGCCAACTCGGTGTCTAGAGGGGTTCACCGGTCCCCAGCTGTCATGAGTTCCCTCTGCTGAGAGCAGGGAGTGTCTCCTGTTCCCCACCTCCTCTTCCCCTGCCAGGGGACAATCAAGAAATCCCGAGTTGCGCCTACTTCTTGGGGAAGATGCTGAGCGACCGCTTTGGACTCTGGGATGTTTGAGCAGGGGGGTGGGGCAGGAAGGGGATGATGGGGGGATGGGGGGCGTGGGGCAGGTATGGGCAGGCCCGATTTGGGGTTTGGTAATCATGTGAGGCCGGGATCGGTTGCTCAGCCTGTAATCCCAGCGCTTTGGGAGGCTGAGGTGAGTGGATTGCCTGAGGCCACGGGTTCGAGACTCACCCGGGCAACTTGTCGAGACCTCATCTCTACAATAAATCAAAAATTAGCTGGGCGTGGTAGCGGGTGCCTGTAGTTCCAGCTGCTTGGAAGGCTGAGGCGGAAGGATCGCCGGAGCCCAGCAGGTCGAGGCTGCGGTGGCTGGGAGCGGCCACTGCACTCCAGTCTGGGCGACGGAGTGAGACTCCAACTCAAAAAAAAAAAAAGAAAGAAAGAACATCATGTGCAACGAAAGGGCTTGAAGAAAAGCTGCATGTCGGGGCTGCTTTCCTCTTCACGACTACAGGCCCTTTCTCTGGCTCACCCAAGGTCCGGGGGCCACTGGGACCCCACTCCTTTTCAGGAGGCAGCCTGGGGGAACCTTCCAGGCTTGGAAGAAGTAAAAGAACCCTGGGCTGGGTGCTTGGAAATTTGACTGCAGTCCCAACTGGGTGACCTTGGACTGATCTCCCCACCCTCGGGCCTCAGTTTCCTCCATCTGGACAAAGAGGAGTCTGGGTTGTATCATCTTCAAGGTCTCTTGCAGCCTAACCTGGTGCAATCCCAAGTGTAAGAAGACCGTCAGCCCAGAGGAAACAAAAGTGCGGAAAAAAGTCTATCAGGAACAGCTACATGTTCTGGGGACGGCGCCTCCTCCTCGGCCTATCAAGCCTGAGGTCAGAGAATTGTTGCGCTCGCCCCTTGCAACTTTTCTGTTCAGTATCTCCCGGCATCCGGTACAGAAGGCATAAACCTGGTTATATTTTTAAAAGTTGGACTTTGGAGGTCAGGCAGGAAAATCTGCCTTAGTCAGCTGAAACAGGGGAACGGAGGAGAGGGAGATGGGACTGGGGAGAAAATGGTATGATTCAGTCATGACTGTGCCCCCGGGAATGATTTCTTGATTATGCCAGCTACTAAGCAAACCAGTGAATCTTAAAGATTAAACTTTAAGAAGGAAAAAAAGTGAATGTTGAAAGTGTCATTAATGCATCACTGGATTTTTTTTAAAAATTTGTTTTTTGAGTCAGGGACTCACTCTATTCCAGGCTGGAGTACAGTGACACCATCACAGCTCACCTCAGTCTCAATCTTCTGGGCTCAGGTGATCCTCCTGCTTCAGCCTGCCAAGTAGCTAGACCTACAGGTGCGCGACCACACCTGGCTGATTTTTTAATATTTTTTCATAGAGTTGAGGTCTTGCTATGTTGCCCAGGCTGGTCTCAAAATCCTGGGCTCAAGCAGTCCTCCTGCCTCAGCCTCCCAGAGTGCCGGGATTACAGACGTGAGCCACCATGCCGGGACGATTTTTAATATTCTAAGTAGATCAAAGAGGTCGACTGGTTCAGTCCTCGTACACGACTTGATCTGTGTTTGAATGCTCCCAGTAACTGGGAGCTTACTACCTCCCAGGCAACCTGCTCTCTGGTAAAGCCATGGATAGGGTCAGGGCCTTCTTTTGTCAATTCGCAGTCCGATTCTTGCAAAGGCCAGTCCAGGGCCTCCTTCTGCGCCCTGGGACTACACAGAGAAAATCCAACCCATCACTCCTCTGACAGCCCTTCTGATATCTGAAGACAACTCGGTCTGCCCCTCCCATGACCTCCAGGCTCGTAACTCCTCACCTTCTCATGGTTTTAGACACTTCCCCAGTCCTTTGGCCTTCTGGACCTTGTGTCTCTTGAAACCCTGGGCCCAGCACGACCTGCCAATGCCAGGAGGCCCTGACCACACAGAGTAGCACAGGACCACCCCTTCCCTCGCCCCGAAAATCCCAAACAAGCCTGCCCCTAGATGCTGAGTCACTGGGCTGATTCACAGAGAATGCATCATCCTCTTGGCAGGTACTGCTGGTTTGGTTCTTTGTCATGGACTCCGTCAGCTGGGTCTGGGGCTGTGATTGCATCCTTGGAGGAGTGGGGGCCAGGGGACAGGTGGGCAGGGGGCAAGCAGAGAACTTTATGGGCATCCGTTTGTCTCTCCCTGTGCTCCCAAGACCCCTCTGCATCCTTTCGTATTGTACTGGTAGTACTCTCTTTGTTTTGTTTTGTTTTGTTTTTTTGAATCGGAGTCTCACTCTGCTGCCCAGGCTAGAATGCAGTGGCAAGCTCATGACCACCACAGTCTCGACCTGCTGGGCTCAGGAGATCCTCCCACCTCAGCCTTCCAAGTAGCTGGAACTACAGGCGCACACCACCGTGCCTGGATAATTTTTTGATTTATTGTAGAGATGAGGTCTCACTATGTTGCCCAGGCTGGTCTCGAACCCGTGGGCTCAGGCAATCCTCTCGCCTCGGCCTCCCAAAGTGCTGGGATAACAGGCGTGAGCCAGCGCACCCAGCTGATATCACTCTCGCTTTATGGAAAATGGGAGGAGGTGGTCAATCCTTTGCTATTACTGCTATTTACTCTTTTCCACTTAATACAATATTGTGGGCTGGGCGCCGTGGCTCAGGCCTGTAATCCCAGCACGTTGAGAGGCCAAGGCAGGAGGATCGCTTGAGCCCAGGAGTTCAAGACCAGCCTGGGCAACATAGAAAGACCTCGTCTCTATCAAAAACCAAACAAAACAAAACAAAAATCATCTGGGCATGGTGGCACACACCTGTAGTCCCAGCTACTCAGGAGGCTGAGACGGAAGGATGGCCTGAGCCCGGGAGGTCAAGGCTGTGGTGAGCCGTGATGGTGCCACTGCCCTCCAGCCTGGGCAGCAGGCATATTCCACGGTGAGTCTAAACATTTTATTCAACATTCCCCAAGCCAACTCTTTCCTGTCACTCTGAGCAGCGCCACAGTAAGCAGGCTTCTGCAGGCATCCTTAGTCAGCAGGCTTTGTTTTTTTACACTGGGCTGAAGTCCGCCTCCTCATGACTTCTTTGCCTTGTATCTTATTTCTAAGGCAATATTTGATAACCTGGCCCCCTCCTCTACAAGACAGCCCTTCAAACATTTGGAGACCAGTATTGTGTTTCAAATTTTAAATGTACTTCCTTGGAGTCTAAGGTCCTTTGACCTCCTTGCCTAGAGTGAGGGGCACTTACTCTTCTCGGCCCAAGGTTGGCTTCGTTGTCCCACTGTGCGGCTTTCAGACCAAACCCAAGAGGCCAGCCAAGGGGGGCAAGATGCTACCTGGGATGTGACCTGCGTCTCTCCCAGTGTTCCCAAGGCCCCCTCTGTTTCCTTTTGTATTGTCTTGTAACACACTGTGCTTCTCAGATCGGTTTAAGCCAATCCGGGCAGGCCCTGGCATACACAAAGACACAATGTCACTGACTCCAGGTTCACTCCCAGATTTAAGGAGGAAAGTTGGTATTTCGTGAGTCAGCGATCTTCCTTTTTCCTCCTTCCCTCCCTCCCTCCCTCTCTTCCTTTTCCTTCTTTCTTTCTTTCTCTGTTATTTTCAATTCTTCTGTAAATCTCCTGCTTCTTAGTAAAGTGGGGGCCGAGCACTGTGGCTCACGCCTATCATCCCAGCACTTTGGGAGGCTGAGGCGAGGGGATTGCCCGAGCCCACGGGCTCGAGACCAGCCTGGGCAACTTGGCGAGACCTCGTCTCTACAATAAATCAAAAAATTAGCCGGATGTGGTAGCACGTGCCTGTAGTTCCAGCTATTTGGAAGGCTGAGGCGGAAGGATTGCCTGGGCCCAGCAGGTCGAGGCTCTGCCCTCCAGCTTGGGTGAGAGTGTGAGACTCCAACTCTAAATAAATAAAGTAAAGTGGGCATCTATTTATACACATACATTTTATATTTTAAATATACAGAGGGTGCCTTAAAAATGTATACACATTTTGTTTGTTTTTATTTTTTGAGTTGGAGTATCACTCTGTCGCACAGGCTGGAAGGGAGTGGCACGCTCACGGCTACCGCAGCCTCAACCTGCTGGGCTCCGGCGATCCTTCCGTCTCAGTCTTCCAAGTAGCTGGAACCACAGGCACGCAACATCATGCCCAGCTGACTTTTTGATGTATTGCAGAGTCGAGGTGTGGCCAAGGTGCCCAGGGTCTTGAACTCTAGGTTCAGGCAATCCTCTCGCCTTGGCCTCCCAAAGTGCTGGGATTACAGGCATGAGCCACTGCGCCCAGCCTGCATGTTTAAAGAAAGGAAAAACTGTATTAAAATTGTAATACTCAGTATATACCAATAACAAAAGATGGATACAAATCACGTTTGACTTCTACAATTACAAGAGATGCTCAAAGTGGTTGCCATCAGTGTCCAGACATTTCTTTTTTTAAATATATTTTTTAAATGTTTTATTTTTATTTTTATTTATTTAACTTTTAATTTCTTTACTTTAAAGACGTAGGGTACAATTCAGGGTTAGGTATACAAATGTTCATTATGCAGTACCCTTGTTGATGAGGTATGCCTCCCCTGAAAATATTTTATTTTATTGTATTTATTTTATTTTTTTATTATAAAGATTACAGCAAACTAAAAGTAATACATAGATCACATTGCTTAAAATGTGTATACATTTTTGGGACACCGCTGGTCTATACAATGGATTTTGCCTTTTTCTCTTTTAAAATAAATATGAAGACCAGGCGTGATGACTCACGCTGGTAATCCCAGCTCTTTGGGAGGCAGAGGTGAAAGGATTGCCTGAGCTCAAGGGTTCAAGACCAGCCTGAGCAACATGGTGAGACCTCATCTCTACAATAAATAAATTTTAAAACATCAGCTGGGCGTGGTGGCCCACACCTGTAATTCCAGCTACTTGGAAGTCTGAGGCAGAAGGATCACCTGAGCCCAGCAGGATGAATCTGCATTGTGTGAGCGTGCCCCTACACTCCAGCCTAGGCGACACAGTGAGACTCCGACTCAAAAGAGTAAAAGATTAAAAAAATAAAATAAATATGAAATTATACAACACACGTTGCTCTGCTATTTACTCTTTTCTGCTGAACAAAATATTGTGGGCCTCTTTTCAAGCCAATACACAGATAGACCTAAGCCATACTCTTCATTAGCTACCTAACATTCCTTGGTGAGGCTAAACATATTTTAGTCAACCATTTCCCCCGAGTCCTGTCACTCTGAGCAGCGCCACAATGAACACCCCTCTGCCCATGCATCCTAATCTGTTGGCGCCTTTATTGTGCTGTATATGGTGAACCCTCAAACTGGGATTGCCGGATCGGAGATGGTGTATTCTTAGCGTTCATACATGTCTGATGACTTCCCCAATGGTTGCTGTGACTTTCACTCTCTGGGAAGGCCTGTTCCCAAGCGAACTGTTGAATTTTTGCCAACCTGGAGGGTGAAAAATAGTATTTTGCCACCCTAATCTCTTTGTGTATTTACTACTTTCAACTACCCATTTTTAAATAAAATTTCCTCCTCTTCAGGTAGATAGAGAAAGTAACCTTTGGTGTTTTATAACTGCCTTTCCAACTGAGCTATCATTTGCCTTTTACTTTTGATTATGGAGATTTTTAAAAAATATTTATGCAAGTGAAATTTATCTTTTTTTTTTTTTATAATTTCCAGAGCTCATGTCTTGCTTTAAAAAAAGGTCTTCTTCTGGTTAGAGAGACAGATGGCTAATCTCTTGATTTTCTACTGGCTTTCTATTGTCTATTTTTTACATTGAGATATTTAATCAAAAAGGAACTTGTGTGTTTGTGGTGTGTGTGTGTGTGTGTGTGTGTGTGTGTGTGTGTGTAAGAGGGGGATGAAGCAGTGATCTAACTTCATTTTTTCCCAAATGTATAGCCAATTATGCCAATATGATTTATCAAATAAACCAACCACCTATTCACACGGAGCTGAAATGCCATTTTTTTCAGTTATGAAGTTTTCCAAATAAGCTTAGATCTGTATTAGGACTTTCTAGTCTATTCCTCTGATATATTTCTCTATTCGTGTGTAATATATTGTTTTAATTATATAGCTTTACAATGATATGTAATATCACTCTTCCTTTTCAAATGTTCCGGGCTATTCCTGGACATTAATTCTTCTGTATGAACTTGAAATTAATTTTTCCCAGTTGGAGAAACATGACATGGTAATTTTAATTTACATATTAGTTTTGGAAAATATCATATGTTTCTATTCTTTCTTCCTGCTTAGGAGCATAATGTGTGTCTAGAATTAATTTACATTATTATTTTTTCTTTGGAAATGTATTTTTATGTAATCTTTAAATATCACCTCCCTCTCCCAATTCAGGAAGCCATTATTAATGTATATTAAAACAAGTATTGTTTCATCGTGGTATGGCATGCAACTTTTTTTTTTTTTGAGTTGGAGTCTCACTCTGTTGCCCAGGCTGTAGTACAGTGGCATGCTCACGGCCAACGCAGCTTCGGCTTGTTGGGCTCAGGCAATTCTTCTGCCTCAACCTTCCAAGTAGCTGGAAGGCGTGCACCACCACACCTGGCTAATTTTTTGGTTTATCGTGGAGATCAGGTCTCACCAAGTTGCACAAGCTGGTCTTGAACCCGAGGGCTTAGGCAATCCTCTCATTTTGGCCTTCCGAAGTTCTAGGATTATAGGCGTGAGCCACCACACCTGGCCTGGCATGCAACTTTTGTAAAGGTTTCCTTTTTTTAATAATGGGAAAGACTTCAGAGATATTTTTGCCCAGCCTGGGCAACTTGGTGAGACCTCGCCTCTACAGTAAATTTTAAAAAATTAGCTGGGCATGGTGGTATATGACTATAGCTCCAGCCACTTGGAAGGCTGAGGTGGAAGGATTGCCTGAGTCCAGCAGGTTGAGGTTGCAGTGTCCGTGAGTGTGCCACCACACTCCAGCCTTAGTGACAGAGACTCCAACTCAGAAAAAAAAAAGATATTTTTGCTACTTCTGTCACTATGGCAATGGAAAAATTAAACAAATCTTGACTAAGCACATTATACTGAAATTTACCAGTTGGTAATGCAAACCTTTTTCTCTTTCTTGTTCAGCACTGGAGTCCTGTCTTAGTCCATTTTCTGCTGCTTAAAACAGAATATCTGAAACCAGGTAATGTATTAAAAAAAGGAATTTGCTTCTTACAGTCATAGAGGCTGAGCAGTCTGATGCTGAGGGGCCACATCTGGTGAGGGACTTCTGGCTGGTAGCAGCTTTCTGCAGAGTCCCAAGATGGTGCAGGGCGTCACATGGAGAGGGGGTTGGCCGTACTGACTCAGGTCTCTTCCTCTTCTTAGAAAATCACCAATCCCATTCTCACGACAACCCATCAATCTGTTGCCTCACTAATCTATTAACCTATGAATGGATGAATCCATTCATGAGGCAAAGCCCTCACCACCCAATCTCCTTGTAAAAGTCCCACCTCTCAACGCTGCCGCATTTCGAATTAAGTTTCAATTAATGGATTCTGGAGGGGACAAATATTCAAACCAAAGCAGCTCCCATTCTTTAAGACACAGCTCGGCATGCAGTCGGTATTTAATAAATGCTTGCCAAATTTTCTAAACAAACTTTTCAATTGGTACAGTCTAAGATTCTATTTATTTTTTAGCAGTCTCACTATACTTCTGGATCACACAAAGCTGTAATACCTGGCTACATGTTCAAAATATATTTAATAAATAAATGAAAAGCATACATGGCCAAATATCAACTAGATCTTTTTCTCTGAATTACTAAGCTTTATTTTTATTTTTTTGAGTCAGAATCTCACTCTGTCACCCGGGCTAGAGTGCAGTGGCATGCTCACGGCCACCGCGGCCTCGACCTGCTGGGCTCAGGTGATCCTTCCACCTCAGCCTTCCAAGTAGGCAGAAACACAGGCGCATGCCACCACGCCCTGCTAATTTTTTTGATTTATTGTAGAGATGAGGTCTCACCAAGTTGCCCAAGCTGGTCTCAAATCACTAGACTCAGGCAATCCTCTCGCCTCTGCCTCCCAAAGTGCTGGGATAACAGGTGTGAGCCACCGTGCCTGGCTAAGCTTCATTCTTTACTGATGGTGAGCCTAAATGTGGAATTTAAATTTATCTCTCTTGAATTTTACCTCATCAGTTCACTGTTGTTGCTCCCTATCTAAATTGCTCTGAGTTTTGTTTTTCCAGTTTTGAGTGAGAAGCAAAGAAGGAGGCAGGACTCCTGGTCTCATCTAGAGTACCAGGACCCTTCTTATCACTTTTAAAATCCCAACCTGTTGAAGGTGTCTTGTAAAGAAATCCCGCGCTTTGGGAGGCCGAGGTGAGTGGATCGCCTGAGCCCGCGGGTTCGAGACCCACCTGGGCAACTTGGTGAGACCTCATCTCTACAATAAAAATCAAAAAATTAGCTGGGCGTGGTAGCGCACGCCTGTAATTCCGGCTACTCCAAAGGCTGAGGCGGAAGGATCGCCAGAGAGAGCCCAGCGGGTCGAGGCTGTGGTGGCCGGGAGCGGCCACTGCACTCCAGTCTGGGCGACAGAGTGAGACTCCAACTCAAAAAAAGAAATTCCTGCATACCCAACCCTTTGGAGAATACCCTCCCTCTAAGCAGTCCCACCTCTTCAGCTCTGATCCTTCCATTTTGACTCGTGGAACACCTGGATACAGGATTTTCCAGCCCTATTTGCAGTCATCTAAATTGTGGGATTTCCTGCAGGAATCCTTCTGTATTGTCCAGTAGATCATTCAG
Organism: Tarsius wallacei; assembly: GCA_963574415.1. Taxonomy (NCBI): domain Eukaryota; kingdom Metazoa; phylum Chordata; class Mammalia; order Primates; family Tarsiidae; genus Tarsius; species Tarsius wallacei. The sequence continues at coordinate 5,248 of CAUYQG010206470.1, read as the reverse complement.
TTAAAAGAGGCTTCTCCTTTCTGCAGATCCTCAGGCCTCCTCCTCTTTCATTTACATTCAGCCCCAAATGAAGCCAGCCCCACTTTCTTGCCGATTTTGTAATGGATTCCGATGAACAATCTAGGCAGCTTGTCTTGGCTAAAATGTCGTTATATTAATCTGGCAATTTCGTATAGCTCTAAAATATCCTTTGCGATTAAACTACTTTTCTCAGAACTTCATCCTTACGGAATTCGTAAAATAAGGTATCAGTTTGACCCTTTGAAGCCCCTGGGAAGATTTCTCAGGCCAGAAGTGGACATGTCATATGGCATCACACACTGGTAGAGAGTGGTATTGCAAGGCGCCCCTGGGCTCTTAGAATACTCGAAAATTCAAACACTACCCTTGGCAGGATAGGAGCCAGAGGAGAGTCTGAGTGGGGGGGTCTTATGGGGTGCTCGTAATGTTTTGGTCTCGATCTGGGTTCTAGTTATGTGGGTGCTCAATCTGTGTGACTAGGTCAAGCTATACATTTATTGAACATTTGTATTTATGATTTGTACACTGTTTGGTTGGTATGTTACAGTTGAATAAAGAGTTAAATAAAAACAGAGCACTTCCAATAAAAAAATTCTAGTACTGGTAAATGTAAACCAAGGCATAGACATGGCAGATATATATCATGGGGGAATTTATGGGAAAAGGCAACAAAAGAAAAAAAGACTTCAGAATTGTAAAAATATCACAGAGTTCAGAGAACGGACTTTAAACAGTCAATTTAAAACTTATCTGGACAAGTTGTCAATTGAGAATGTTGATTACATTTTTTTTCTGGGGCATTCTCTTTGTCTCTCTCTCTCTCTCTCTCTTTCTCTCTCTCTCTCTGTCTGTCTTTGTTGAAGTCTCATTCTGTCACTGCCCAGGCTGGAGTGCAGTGGCACACTCATGGTCCCCGCAGCCTTGACCTGCTGGGCTTAGGCCATCCTTTTGCCTCAGCCTTCCAAGTAGCTGGAACTACAGACGCACACCACCATGCTCAGCTAGTTTTTGTGATTTATTGTAGAGACGAGGTCTCACCAAGTTGCCCAGGCGGGTCTCGAACCCCCGGGCTCGGGCAATCCTCTCACTTCAGCCTCCCCAAGTGCTGGGATGACAGGCTGAGCCACCGTGCCTGGCCACATTCTATTTCTTACTACAAACTGAAGTCAGTAGTAGAATGGGAGGTGGGTTTTTACTTTACAGCCAGCTTTGCTGGAAGACCGTTATGAAACATCCTTGACTGGCCCTTGGGGTCTTCTCAAAAATATTTTGCTCTTTAGCTTGCGAAGGACTGATTCTTGGGGACCAACCAAAACAGCAACACTGCATGGAGTTTGACTCCACAGCATTTTAGAGAGCTTGTGGAGGGAGAAAAGGTGAAAAATTTGGCACAGATCTGGCTTGAGGAGGGGTTTGCTAATCAGTGTTAGAGCTCACCGGACACCTTTGTTGCCGCTTCCTGGCAAGCAAGCTAGGGGAGATTACCTAGCCTTTTCCCACACAATCACTATCAGCCAGGCTCGTTCCATTGGCCTCCCCTTGGCCTGTCCATCATCATCTCTATTGCAGTTCCTCCGATCTCTTTCCCTTCTACTGAACCTTGGAGGCTCCTCTGGAAGCATCGCAAGGTGAAGGGACCCCGGATTCCTGAGTCAGCATTGTCAGAGAGCCACCCAACCTGCAACCGATGGTGATAGGAATGAGAAATAAACTATTATTGTTCTGTCCTTAAAATCTCGCAGTTGGGCAGGGCGCGGTGGCTCGAGCCTGTCATCCCAGCACTTTGGGAGGCCGAGGTGAGAAGATTGCCTGAGCCCAGGGGTTCGAGACCAGCCCAGGCAACTTGGCGAGATCTCCTCTCTGCAATAAATCAAAAAATTAGCCGGGCGTGGTGGCACGGGCCTGTAGTTCCAGCTACTTGGAAGGCTGAGGCAGAAGGATCGCCGGAGCCCAGCAGGTCGAGGCTGCGGTGGCCGTGATCGTGCCACTATACTCCGGCTTGGGCAATAGAATGAGACACCGACTCAAAAAAAAAAAAATCTCGCAGTTATTTGTCAAAGCTACTATCACTTGCCTAACGACTCTAGAAATTGGTATCTTGAAATGAGCTGCCACTCTAATAAAAATGCGAATATGTAGGTATTATGTAGCAAGAGGTGAGGTCCCGGATATGAGGGGGCTGAAGGTGAAAATCGGTGTTATGCCGTGGCAAACTTTGGATAACCTGGAGCTATAATGTCAAGGATAGAAGCCCCCATTTTATTTGCAATGGAGCTGGCCCGCCTAGGAGCCTTTGTGGGAAAATATCCAAGTCGTCGTGTGTGTTGCCTGTCCTTGGCAAAGCAGCACACGGAAGAAAGAAGTGGAAGAATTCGCTGGCTTGCCTGAGAAGCAATAAACAAAGACCAGAAAACGTAAGCGAAAGGGAGGAAAACACTAACTGCTTTTAGATCCCAAACAGCAGAAACAGACCGGAAAGCTTTCCGGCTGCCAAGGCCCGTTTAGACTCACCCAGGTGAGATGATTAGATGAAGGATGTCGGCTTCCCAGTTGAATCTTGCAGCAACAAGGTAGCCAACTGCCCTTAGACAGAGAGCCCTGGAGGAGAGGAAACAAAAAGATAAACAGGTTTGAGAACTATGGCTACAAAAAAAAGCTCGAGGTGGGCTCACTGGCTCATGGAACACATTGGAAGCAAATACAAAAAAATTTTGCTGAAATTCTGAGGGACTTCCATTGCCCCCAAATCCCACATGCCCAGACTTTTACTTGTACCTTGAATGCAGGAGCTGAAAAACAACCTTGCTCCAGGAAGCAGAGGTCTGTGAGAATTGAGCAGTCCCCAGCAACAGTATCCTCCTCAGATGTGTCCAGAGGAGAACCATCCTCCAGAGGGCATGACCGATGGTCTAATGGACAAGACAGCTTCTCCAGAGAACTGTATCTGCAACGAATTTCCCCCACCCCGGGATTAGGGGTCTTCATGGTGTCTGAGGGATCTCAGCATTTCCCCAGACCGATAGCTACTGTGTACATTCTTCCCTTGTTATCTGTCAGGACCAGGACTGTTCCACCCACATTCAGTAAATCAGTCACTGTGACGTGGGTTTGACAAAGGAGAAGAGATTTATTCACAAGGTTGCTGAGCTAGGAGGCGGGGGAACAGCTCTCGGATCCACCTCTCCAAAGGTAAAGCTCGGGAATGTTTATGGGTTAGGGAGGTGAGGTGTTCTAAGGTGTGGGGAAGGGTGATTGGTCGTGGAAAAAAAATGGAAGTAACAGGTTCATTCTGCACAAGTATAGTCAGGATTCATGGCATTTCATAGGGCATATGTACATGGACCGGGCTCAGTGGCTCAGCTTGTCACCCCAGCACTTTGGGAGGCCGAGGAGCGTGGATTGCCTGAGTCCCAGGTTCAAGACCAGTCTAGGCAACTTGGCGAGACCTCGTCTCTACAATAAATCAAAAATTAGCCAGGTGTGGTAGCACGCACCTGTAGTTCCGGCTCCTTGGAAGACTGAAGCGGAAGGATTGCTGGAGCCAAGCAGGTTGATGCTGGGGTGGCTGTGAGCGTGCCACTGCACTCCAGCCTGGGCGACGGAGTGAGACTCTGACTCAAAAAAAAAAAAAAAAAAGAATGGTGGCATCAGCAGGATCTGAGGGTGGAGTTTTTGGCCCTCCATCATCAAAAGGCCACCTCAGGCCAATGGTCTCAATGGGTCTGAACTGGACAGGAGCTCAAGTTCCTGAAAACGACTGAAGTGATTGTTACCATGGTGACCTATGGATGTTATCTATGAAGTAGCCAGTGTGAAGTTTCAGAGTTCAGTGGGGAGGCCTTCGGCTTCATGGAAAGAGGAAAAGTAAAAAGCAGGAAACCAAAAGAAAGCAGGGCAGGCGGACCTGATCACATTAACCCCTTGATTCCATCCATTTCTAAAGGAGCGTTTTCATTGTAATTCTCTGATCCAGGCTCCTCCGTTTTACATGGGAGCCACATGCAGACTTGACAGAAAAGATTGGGGATCACACAGACAGCCTGGACTTGGAGTTGATGCAATCACCAAACGGGACTTTGAGTCGCCTCTATGGGGAAGAGGTGACCCTGTTTATGCTTGAAAAGAAGGAAGCAAACAGGTATATGGTGACCAGGAAGGCGAACTGTGCAGAGAAGGCGGGTGCCCACTGATCTGTTTCTCCCCTCCTTCTAGGGCTCACAGCTGCCTTATTTTGGTTTTCGTTTTGTTTTGTTTTTTGAGTTGCAGTCTCACTCTGTGGCCCAGGCTGGAGTGCAGTGGCACACTCACGGCCACCCCAGCATCGACCTGCTGGGCTCCAGCGATCCTTCCGCCTCAGCCTTCCAAGTAGCCGGAACTACAGGTGCACGCTACCATGCCCGGCTAATTTTGGGTTTACTGTAGAAACGAGTTCTCTCCAAGTTTCCTGGACTGGTCTTGAACCCACAGTCTCAGGCAATCCACTCTTCTCGGCCTCCCAAAGTGCTGGGATGACAGGCTGAGCCACCGAGCCTGGCCATGCCCTCTTGCTGTCGCTAGGACCCAGTTTGCAGTGCTCTGACCAATAGAACGTGGGTAGAAGTTTCTGTATACTACTCTGCCCGGTCCATAAAATTCTCCCACACATGATCTTCCCTCTCTTCTTCCATATGGGATCAACCTTAGAGGCTGTATGTTGAAGAAAGAGGTATTACAAGATGGAAGATTCCTGGGTCCCTGAGTCACCACTTGGAAGAGAGCTGTCCAAGCCATATTGGATTGTGATGTGAGGGAAGGACAGACATTTGTTCTGTCAGGTTAGCAGGATGTGAGGATTGTTGCCACAGCAGTGAGTCCTGCTCAATGCTGACTAACATCACAGTGGGGAGTGCCCACATCTAGAAAATATAGAAGGAGAAGCCAGCAGAAGTCAAAGAAGTTTAGAAGGAGAACCAGAAGTTCATGGGATCAGGGGATCTTCTCTCCAGTAGGAGACGTCAGTAGGGTTTGTGATGATTCATTTTATGTGTCAACTCGCTTAGGCCATGGTTCCCAGATATTTGGTCAAGCACTATTCCAGATGTTTCCATGAAGGTATTTTTTTTTTAGGTGAGATTAACTTTTTTTTCTTTGAGTTGGAGTCTCACTCTGTCACCCAGACTGGAGTGCAGTGGCCGCTCCCGGCCACCGCAGCCTCGACCTGCGGGGCTCCGGCGATCCTTCCGCCTCA